>DVZL01003177.1:0-14298 GCA_018236625.1 Lasaia peninsularis
AAAAATGTCTGCCCTTTGAAAGTTGTCTGTATTATTAAAATAATTCACGCGGGCAAAGCCGCTGGCGGACAGCTAGTATTATATAAAGCTAGTAATAAAACAACTAAATATTAAGTCGTTTCTATGTATGCTTGAGATATTAGTATCGGATACTGAGAATATTTTGATTATATGGTATATTATAGATTATTACCCTGATTGTGGGTGCGGGTATGTCTTAATAGAGATAATAAGAACAAAACAAGTCAAAAACTGGTTTTTATTTTTAAAGCGTTTTAAAGTTTTTCGCTCTCTCTATGATATGGATCTGTATGAGAAACAGCCTATGTTTTATCTATGTCTTTAACTATATTAATGTGATTTAGTCTTAAGTAGATAGACAGTCAGACAGACTTTCGCGTGTACATTTTCAAAAGATCTTGCTCCAAAGTAAACGAATAACAGTTTATCTAAGAATAATATTTCGTATCCCAATAGGAACACTCCAAAAGTTCCACCGTTCGCCCAAAAGTCCAAAATCGCTGTTTCGAAGAAGTAAGTAGTTAAATTACCTATTTCAGGACATGCGCATGTTGGAAATAAAGTACGAAATGAATTATACATGACCTTTTAAAGATTCTCGATAAGAGCATTGGCCATTATTTAAAAACAAATCACATGCGTTGACATAATAGCGCCTCCATATTGGGCAAAATACATTGTTTAGTATTGTGTTCCCCAACAATAGAGTTAACAGTAGTGTTGCCAGAAGTACGGGAGATCTCGTACCTATACCATAATCTGTACGACATTTAGGGTTTTCGTACGAGATATTATCAGCTACAAGAAAAGTTTCATATTTTGAAAGAACTTTCTAGCAATTAGTCACAAAAATAAAGTACATGGATAAGTGACTGAAATTAATAATATATTATTTTATTTAAAATAATGTATTTGTATAGAACTCTTCAAAAATGTCGTAACTTTATTTTTAGAGATATTTTAACGACTTTTATTTCTTCTCTCTATTTTAATGTCTCTTTTCTAATAAATTTATCTTTACTTCTCTTTGACACACATCATTTTTAACGGTCAAAAGTACTAATATCGTATCAACACGCTAATTACATACCCATAGTTTAGTATGAGAATAGATCTTCAACTATAATTCATCGCTAGATACTCCCTTCGGCAAATTTCAATAAGTCATCTGTTGAAAGTCAGGTCAGCTAAATTGACTGGAGCAAAAAAATAGTTTAGAAAAAAGAGAATACTTTCAAGTTCAAATTTTAGCATTAATTTAGCCTGTACGAAAAATAATCCGACATCTGGCAACACTGCATAACAGTAAGCTGCTTCTTATTCCGCTCGGATACGGACACTGAGGGACCGGTTGAAGTCTGTAAATTCTGTACATTGTAATTCAGATGGGATGTCGAAACGCACGAGTTGGTATGCGGCTATGCGGATGCCTCGGCCGACGAAGGTTTAACGCACCTGACTATTTAAAAAACTATACTCACATTTATCGTTTAAGGAAATTTTTATTTTATACACATTTATATTTTTTTATATTTTCTTTTTTGATTCCTGGGTAAGGCCTACTAGGCCATGCCTTTTATTTTTTACAAGTTTATCCAAAAGACATAATATTGCCTGGGATTAGATTGGTACGCACTCCGGATTGCCATTTTGGTAGTCCAGGTTCGAACCCCCCGAAAAACTGTGTATATTTGTACATACACAGTTTTTCTAACTTAAGTACAATTTCTGCGTGCTCTTAGATAATTATGTTGTACTCTTGTACATGCTCTAAAAAAGGCATGTACTTTGGATTCCTAGTATTCCTTGGCAATTAACCAACGGACTACGTATAAACCACGTTTTGGCCCACGTTTTAATATTTATTCATCTTACCATAGAAATTACTTCGAATTTTTATCGTACATTTGTCCGTAGCAATCTTGAATATGCTTCACAAATTTGGAGTCCCGGCAATAAAAAATATATTTCACGTATTGAAAGCATCCAAATGATGTTTCTCAAGTATCTTTGCTATCGACTACGTGTACCATACTCATCTGAAAATTACCTAAGCCTATGTAAACAATTTCATATTCTACCCCTATCCATTAGACGAAATATAGCAGATCTTGTGTATCTTTTAAAAATAGCGAGTAGTAATATCGATTGCCCAGAACTTGTTGATAAAATCAAGCTTAATATACCGATAAGAATAACCAGATTGAATACACCTTTGTTCGTTCCTTCAGTATCGACCAATTATAGGCAGAACTCGTATCTTTGGCGAGCAAGTGATGATTTTAATAAGCTTAGCAAACGTATAGATGTCGACCTTTTCTATACAAATACTACCTCGGCTAAACTGCAGCTAAGCAGAGAATTTTTCAATGAAAAATAATTAATTGATATTTTTAAAACATTTACTTATCTCTTTTTTTCTAATAAGTTATCAGTTGTTAATTTAGTTGTCTTTGTTAATATTCGTAAAGACATGTAACTGGCTCTCTATCATTATTATTATGTTTAATCCTAGTGCATTAAAGCTGTTGGTTTTCCATAAATAAATAAAATCATTAGTATGTATGAAACCGCCGCTTTTTCGTAGTCATTCGAATTTGGTCGGATAACCACCGTTTGTGTTATTGTTTTGGTTTTTGTTTATATTTACTTAATGTGAAATATTTCACACTGGTTGGTTATCTAAACGCATAATTTTTGGCTACTTATCTACTATTAAACCTAATTTTGTCACAAATATGCACAAATTAAGAGCTATTTGTTCATGTTTATTCTAACGGCGCACATACTAGTCTTACAGATATAAGCGATTCTGCAAAACGTTACCTCAGCAGGAAGCGCAATATTTCGAAATACCTGAAAACGCACAAATATGAGCTCTCTGCTCATACGCAATTTATAAATCTCTGGTAAATCGTTTATAATTTTTCTGCTGGAGCAACGTTACGCCAACAGGAATCGTTTTGTCCGTTTATTTCCAAACCAACAACACGCACAATGTTTTATTCAGCGCACATTTGCAGCAGATTGAGCAATAATTATGTCCCACCAATATCACGCCAGGTGCTACTTTCTTGCCGGGGGCTCGCACTCGCATTATTTCCGATACCAATTTCGTGAAATAAGGTGTAGCGTATACAGGCAATATGATAATGGAAGTAATCATAAATACGGAAACCTCCAACTACCAATAGGCAATTAATAACTAAGAGTATACAGGAAGAGAACGAACTTTGGGTTCCCACGCCAAAACGTATAGAATAGCCAGGATTAATGACTAGGTAACTATATGTTTATAATTATAGCATTTATTTCATGACACGACAGCAGTATTCGGGGACAACGGGAGGAAGCGTGGTGGAAGTTTAATTACGAAAATATTTTAGAAATAAAAAGCACCATGAGACATATCATAAATTTATTAACTTAAATAACATTCGTATTTCACAATTTTATGATGCTATAAATCACATGGAATGTGTTTAAAATCAACACTTGAATAATTATACTTATTTAGTACAAAACATGCAAGTATGGCATTTTAAATTTTATAAAACACTGTTTTTAAGGATCAAAAAGTTTTACGTACAATTATAATTTGAGAGACGGATATCTATTTAGCGATGAGCATTACTCTGTCTACTCGAGCTAGTTTTGCCCAAGTATACGCATACACAAGTAGCATTAAAATATAAAAAATAATTAAGCGCGAATCTTAAAAACATCCATTACATGTGATTCTGGAGAGTAATATTCTGAATCTGAAAAGTAAGCGAGTGTATGTTTTACAATCGTGGTAGAAAGGTAAGCCACAAAAAATATGACAGTAAAGAATTTTGATTATTTTTTTCTTCAAAGAGCATATAGTAAGCAAGCAGTTTATTTCACATGTGTCGTGAGAACTGTTTCATTCGCTGCTGATGCGGTATCACAGTAATTTCGTTCATTAATTATGTTTTAAGACAAGTCTGGAGATATCTGCACAAATTCTTAATAATTCGAATTTTATATCTTACATTACTTTTAAATTTTCTTATATTCAGAACACACAAAGTTGTAGACTTATTTTGACAATTCTTTGAACTTACACTAGACTACTAAAGGTCACTTATAAAACCCATAATAAAGAAGCGTAATAAGACGGTGAAAAGCTTGCCACACTAATAGTCATTTAAAAACTAGATATAGCTTATTTTTAAAAATAAGAAAAATTTGGCACAACTTATTTAAATCAAAAAACAAGTAAAAAATAGACTAATGAAATTCAACTGGTATGTTATTATATACTACAATAACTAGTAAAGGCTAAAAAGGACAATATTACTTAATCTAACTTAAAGTAAAAAAAAATACAAAAATTTATACAAATGAATGAAGCCATCAGAGTCCTGGGAAAGTAAAGTATTATTGTAATAAATGGAGACTCAGATAAATCGAGTCTATTCATTATATGTTTAATGTTCCAATATTCAAAAATTAACAGCAGTAATAGCAGGTTTTAGAGCTGAATATGGAAGATGTAAGAGAAAACATTGGACATGCGAACAAGGGTTTCTAATTATATAATAATTAATTAAAATAATTCAATCTCCACATCCGCATAAGCCACATATTTGTACAAAGTTGTATTCAATTTGCCCTTGGCACAGACTCTCCTTAAAGCGAATATTTATTTACACTTAACATCCAATGAACGTCCAATGTATGACAAAACTGTTACATTTGAGTATTTATCTATTTATATTCATTTTGATTATATATTTTTTAATATATAATCAGTTGCTTTGATTTTGATAATTCAAATTATCAAAAACCTTCTTAAATGTTATCACGAGAAGTCGATGTTAGTAATAATAGTAATAGTATTAAAATAAATTACATTAGTATTTATAGTTTATAGTAGAGAATTTACATTAGTATTTTCCCCGTTTCAAGTTTTAGGAAGTTTGTAGATAACATATTTATTGAAATTTGTTTTAATGAGTAATTTTATAATTAAAAACCTTGAATAACAAAAAGTAAGACTACAATAGTTATTATCAAATAAAAGGAAAGTTATTACAAAACTGATTAAGCGTATTTTGTGATCTTGTACTACAACATACTTTTAAGAGAATGAAAGAAAAATGTACAAAAGAAAAAATCTCCTCGTACATACAAACACATTTCGTTTTAATAGTAATGAGCAAGATCGGTGTGCTCTTGTAATTTGCAATCATTTACAAGGATTACAACCAGGAGTGCTAATTTTGAATTCCACTTCTTTAGAAATAATTGATAATAAAGAATTCACTTTTATCACAAGTATTAGAATCACCTATTTCTAAAGTGTATCATTCTGTGTCCGAATAGTGAAGCTACAGTAGTATCTGCAGATTCCACTCCCAACAACACATCCCAAATATGTAGTGTTGCTGACCCTTTCTAAACTGAACAACCTCTCTCTCCGCCAGTTTTGTGAAGTGGACAAAGTCAGTTCAAACGGCGCGAGAGTAAGATAGCAAGCCCAATTAGGGTGAAATAGATGTTAAATATTCCAGGCTGGTCGTTGTTGGGAGTGTAATCTCCAGATAGTGCCTTTAGCTTCGCGGCCCTTTTGTGACACAGAGCCATTTCGATACCTTTTAATGGGATATAATTGCCACTAATGATAAACAAATCACTTGGTGACAATTCAAAAATAGTACTTTAAGCTTCCTTTCGTTATACCTGAGACACGCCTGTTAGTTGATAAATAATTAAGAAAATTTCTACTTCAGTTTAAGAGACAAAATGCGTGTAAACATACGATTTAGTACAAGTTGCAAGTTAAAATTAAGCATCGAAACATCTTTAAGAGAACTAGACTGCACTCTATAACTGTAAATCTAGTACCTAGTCACTAGTCTACTACAATATTCTCAAACCGAGGCATCTACACGAGTACTGCACTCCACTGTATACTATCAAATTGTTTATACGTTGTAGAGCTTAATCACTATAATCTACTACTCTCTAGCTCTACAGTCGTTGAAAACAGTCTAGATCTAAAATGTGTCGCTTAATGTACTCGCACAATGCTACTGTTTTGGGGGGAGTTTGTAAAAATAATAATACTATCCCCGTAATTACTTTCATTACGTTAATTTTTCTCCGTGTTGGTCAGGGTCTTCTGAGCTAAGAGGCGAGTATAGATTAACTGGGTCACTACCAACATGACCACAGGTAGTAGAGTGCTGTACAGTAATTTGCCCGGGCAGGGATTCACTGCCTTAGCTGTTCCTGCCGCCATAATGGCATTGTTGTGTTCCGGTCCGGAGGGTAGGGTAGCCGGTTGACTTGCACACAAGGTCTAACAGTCCGACCACATGGCTGCGACTCACCTATAACTTCTCTGGTGTCTATAAGCCACGGTTGTCTTATTCCATAAAAAAACTTTGTATAAATATTGATTTCTAAAAAATAACGCCTAATTCTATCAAAATTTAGTCATTTACTTCTCAATTAAGTAGTTTTTAAATTAATTACCAACTTATTAATAAGCGGGGGCACGATGCGACAAAATTTTGTACTTTACTTTTGTATTTACTTAAGTATCCTCACCAATGATCTTATATACATAAACAAGAGGTAGATACGTCAACAGCGCTTAAAACGCCTGCCGTGAATTGGTCCTATTTAGGACCAATGCAATCACTCGGGTAGTGACCTGTCACCGTGAAAGGGTGTGTCGAATGCTACAGAAAATATTATTAAAATTCCGTCTTGTGTCTTTCGAAACTGCACAAATTACAACAGAAAAGTTAATAAAAATAAATATATAAAAATAAAGAATACCATATCACAGGTAAGTGTATAAAAATATTAAGTTAAACATAAATTTATTTAAAATTTGCAAATTATTAAATTACGTATAGCTGTGTTTTTCACTCTTGTGATTACAATATTTTTTGTCGCATTTATCTTGTTTGTTTTGTTTAATTAAATGTAAGTATTTGATATATATGCGACGGATCAATTATTTCGTGTATGCAGTAGGAAGATGGCGTATCTTGTATATAAAATCATTGGTCCTCACTGTTAACCTATTCCGAATTCACATCTCTTATTATAAAACCACAAATATATCTACTATAGCACACAAAATATATCTTTAATTCTATTTTATCTTGAAATAAACCATTGAAAGAGATTCTAATGTTCGACTACACCAACGAAATTAAATGAAATACAAAGACAATACTATGTAAAAATGTCTATTTGATGCAATCGGGCATAACTGTTATAAGTATTAATTTTACTAGTAGAATGACATTGATGTAACGCCAACTTAAACTAAGTATTTATTTGAATTGTATTGGACAATTTTTGAACAAATATTAAAAAATACTGAAATTATTATAACAAACACCATGTATACACGGATCAACCTCTAACACACAAAAGTTGTCAAGTATAATATCACTAGTCTCAGCGGATGTTCAAGTTAATTATCAGGGCCTTATAGTGCTCCAGTGTAGTCGGTGTTGGACCTTGACCATGGGGTTTAACAGAAAAACATTTCGTTGCATGGTATTGGACTTGTGCCCCATATTCCGGAGTTGCCACTGTAAAAAACCTATCACATACTGATACTTAGTGTCGTGGGTATAGTATGTACGCCTGCCTACCCACGCTGGGATGCAGGCGTGACGGTATTTCGAACTTAATATGAAGTGTCTAGTGGGAATTGGCAATCTTATTTTAGAATAAACATATCTAGCTATCTCTAGTCAAGTCTATACAACATAATAATATAATCAAAACAAATGTTAAATCTCAACATTTAACATTTTTTTATATTAACTTTATTATCTAACGTAAATATAATAACCTAGAATGTATGTAAGGTTTAAACATACATTCTAGGTAATTATATAAAAAGGATTAAAAAAAATTGTACTTAATATTTAGATTCCTTTAACTAGTGTTAAATCTTAAATATAATATTTGTTTAGATATTTCCGTCGCTATTAATAAACTTCTATTAATATTGCTACAAAAAAATAGTTTAAAATACGTTTTCATATATTCTAACTCAAATACCACATTAGAATAAAATTATCACATGTCATAAACTTAAGTAGAAAAGTAAAAAAAACACACAGACACACAAATACCCTACATTATGCTGTATAGGTGTTGACTAGTTCTATACAACTTACACTCTATATCTTTTACAATAACATACTAAAATATGTATACAAATACACATAACATTCATTACATCTATATGCTGTGTAGGTACTAATACTATGATAAATGTATGTATATAATTTTTATTATAAGCTTAAAAATGTTGTCATTCATTTGTTCATATATCACACTTACACAAGCACCTCAAGTTGAAAATATATTCATTCTTATATTTATTTTATTATTTTGTCCAAATATATAATGTTAAAAATGTCTAATTTATCGAAATAAACTGAAACTGTCTACAAAAATTATAATACTACTTATTATTATTCAAAACACAATATGTTACAATTTAATTAACTATACAGGGTGTACAATTTTATTTTGTTACACATTAGATATCATGGCCAAAACAAAGATTTAAATTTTCCCAGGATACATGAGATAAACACAAATTGCAAGTGGCGAGCTTACCCAGCATCAAATTGAATTGAGAACACTTGCCTAAAAAATAACAGACAGAGTGATTGTAAATCTGGATTAATATTTGTGGAATATTATATTCGCATTAAGCTAAATAGCTAACTCTTTTAACAACAAAGTAATTAGAACAAATATTCTATATACTTTGAACACAGTTAAACTGCAAAAAACCAATGTCAAATTCACAATAATTATGTTGTGAAGAAGATGAACTTACATAAAATCTAAATCCATTGGAAATTGACGGAGTAATTGCCTTACAAACATACAAAAAAAAAACATTTATGACTAATTGAGAACCTTGTCTTTTATTGAAGTTGGTAAAACTTACTGCAGAAAATAATTTAAATGTCTATTATTTCCAATAAATCGACAGTGTCTGTTATTTTTGCTAGACGTATTATCTAGGAAAAATGATAATTAATAATTTTTATGTATAGGCTGGATCTATTTTGATTTACATCAATTTTTTTTACAATAAATCAATAAAATTAAGACTCTTCTACTAGCAAATCAGTTTAAAACGAATAGTTAAAGTTTTGCTTTATTTTTAAAACCTTTTTTAATTAGACATCAAGCAAAAAGATTCAATCCTTATTAAATTGATTTAGTAATAAATGTGTGTTTATTTTATGTAAAATAACGTCAAAAACAATATATCAGTAACACACTGTCACACTTCACACCACTGCTTTGCTTATATAAGACTAACATTAACTAAGAACAACATGAATATTGAATTGTTTCACTCATCTCACAGACTGATGTGACAGTTGCATTTTTTTATACCTTTTCAAAATTGTGCAATAGGGAAAAATAAACGAAAGGTCATGAAGCTAAAGGTACTTACTGTCTCTAGGTTACCTCCCCTGAATATAATAACACTTTCTAAACTGCAAAAACCTTTCTTTCTGCCAGTTATGTGAGGTTGAAAAAGTAAAAAAACGGCCTTGTGAGAGTGAGAAAGCCCTAAGAGAATGAGATAGATGTTTAATATCCTGGACAGATCTTAGTTTGGAGAGAAATCTCGGTACCTTTAGCTTTATGATATATTAATTAGAATAAAGCTTATAATTTAGAAACATAATAAAATAAACATGACAGTATAATGTAGTAGCCATTATATTTTTTACTACATACTTTTATTTTTTACTTTTTACGTTAAGTATATACCTACATAATATTATCCTGTCAAACTAGACCGAGATTATAAAATATATTTAATACAGTTTAAATAACTTTAAATACATTTTGTAACAAAATAATTAAAGTTTTTTAAACTTACTTTGAATTTATAACTGAGTGAAGGCTCCTAATGCAACCCATTTTCGGTCTTACCATTGACGACTGGGTTTTCTTCTATTAAATTAAGAGAAGATACTGACAAATCTTCTTCCTCGTCTAGAACCAAAAAAATACCATTAAGTACTTCTATAGATGTTACTGATGCATCGCTATCATGTACCCTGGATCTTAGATAACTAATGCAACTGGCTGTTCTACGTACTAGCAGTAACCACTGTAATACCAAGACAATAGCAAACATGAACGTTATGCCGGTGGTTGTGGTGGTGGTGTGGTATGAGGCAGTGTTTGTCTGGGCGAATTAGTGACAAAACTCTACTTAATCTTTAAAGTTTCAATGTTTATTTTGCTATTGGGGGTTGATACTTAACCACTAAATATAAAAATCAGTCTAGCTCTTTTTCGTTTAAGTTTTCTACAAACACAATTTTTTATTTTTTCATATTATTTTATACATGGTGTTACAAAAATACTCGTAAAGCCGAAAGGAGGTTAAATGGTGCCTCGCAACGAGTCCATTCACTATATTATTTAAAAACCGTAGTAACGCTAATAATATAATCCAAAAAATTTAAAAATATATTATTTTCACTGATGTGCAAACCCTATTTCAATAAAATTAAATAATAAACATAGTGTAATGAGAATGTCATTATTATTGAGATACAGTGTCATTGTATTGAGGTAGCAAACATTTATGAATGAAATTATAATGGAAAAACTATTACAGTTATTAAGTAACATAGGTATGAAAGTCCTTCTGTTAAGTAATCTGGTTCCCTGACGAGATAGAGACGTAGTCCGTCTGTTTGTTACCAGGTTGTATTTAGAGAAGCGTGATAGCTAGACAGTTGAAATTTTTGCAGATGACATATTTCTGTTTCTGTTATAAAAACAAATACTGCCCCCTTATATAGTTATTATATTACTAGATATTTTTGCTGTTCTTACGAATGCCGGTCTGATTCGAACTTGACTGCGAAGTGGGATGTCAATGTGAGTTACAAATTATTTTGATACATACCTGAACTGACATCAGACTGATTCCTTGGACTGAGCCGACATCCTTTTGACATGTAATTCTTAAGTTTACCGAGTGATGCCAAAATCAGTCTGTAAATATAATAATATGTAGCCTCTAACATTGAGTAGGGTAGGTTACGAGTATAAACACGTATATAAAGTTTAAATTTATTCATCTAAGGTTTTGCATTTATGTTAAGACTAACAGTAGCCATGAGTCTGGTTATGATCTTAGGGATGTTCAGTTAATTCAAGTTTTTTTCTGGCCAGTTAATAAAATGGTAACTTTCTTCCCGCTACGCTACACTCCGTCGAGCAGAAAAATTGGGCAGTAATAATAAATGTAATCCGACTATTTCTTTTTTACGATCTTCTTTTGTGGTTAGAAGTGCCACCTTTGTTCACAGAACTTCCCTAATAAAATCCAAAAGCCAGTTTAAGATGACCTATATATTCAAGGGTTCCTGTAGGTACATTTCGGAGTTTTAAGTTATTCTAGCTATTTATTAAGTTCATAATTTCTGAACTATAAAAAATATCTGTATAAAATATGTTCTATCAAACTAATAAGAGTAACCATCGGACTATGAGTTAATTATATAGCCAAGTTTATATTTCTTTATCATGAAAAGCTTTTCTCATGAAATATCTTTAAGGCAATAGTGTACAAGATAGCTTTCCTTGAAACATAGAATACCTGCTAGCCAAATTTGCCATGATCAGTTCAGTAATTTTAGTATTTGCGCTGGAACTATTTTATTTTCAATATCTGTAATGCAAGGAATTTAATGTTTTACAATATTATTATGTGATAAGCCGTTGTACTTACCCTAAGAAAGGTGGGCTGGGTGAAAGGGGTCGCGAGAGGTACTCAGGATGGAACTGTACAGACACATAGTACGGATGAGATTCAATCAATGCGACTTCCATACGGCTGCCAGTCTCATCCTTGCCGACGAACTTCATGCCTTTCGCTTCAAGTTTCTCAATATATTCAGGATTCACTTCATACCTGTGTCGGTGTCTTTCTTCTATGACTTCCTTTTTATATAATTTGGCTGTTAAAAATCAGTTGTAATTAATTAATTGACAAACATATAGTCAGTTAACCACATACTTATGATGTCAACGCATTAATATTAAAAGAAAACAAGTCGGACTCGCGCAAGAAGGTTACCGAACACATCTATAAAAAAGGTAAAAAATTACGTTTGTTGTATGGCAACCACCTTTATATAATTACTTTATTGTGTTTTTAGTATTGGTCGTCATTGCGACAACAGAAATACATCATCTGTAAAAATTTAAGCTTTCTAGCTATCACCGTTCATGAGATACAAGCTGGTGATACTGGGGCAGGTACACAGAGAGGTGGACAGCGGAGTCTTAGTAATAGGTTTCTATGTTTACCCTTTCGGTACGAACCTAAACACGACTTAGAACTCATGATGTCGTCAATATAAATTGATTATTTTGGTTTGTACAGATTTCGTAAAGCACTGAACAGCTTCTCATAAAATTTATACACATACCAAAAAAAAGCAATATTCACATACAAAATAAGCAAGCAGACTCATGAAAATATAAATGATGATAATGTATTGCTGTGGATATAAGTTGTTTTTATTAACGAAAACGAAAAATATGATCATATTATTTGATTGACAAAATCATTAAAATGATAACTTACACACTATACTGGGTTGTAAAAAAGTCTTCCGTTTCCCAAGCCTCATCGTGCCACCGAGATTACCAGGATGATGTTCAGGCATGTCTATGACAAGTTTATCTTCACACCCTGGGTTTACTTCTGTACTGTGAGCACCTTGTAATCCTAAAACGTTTCTCGCGAACTCTATAACAGCAGCTTGCAAGCCAAGACATATTCCTAGCATCGGTTTCTGTGTCTCTCTGCACCACTGACAAGCTTCTATTTTACCTTCCATGCCCCGTTGGCCAAAACCACCTGGTACTATGACGCCACTAGAAAAACAAACACAACTATACCTTATCCGCTATTTTCCTTGTTACAGTTCTTTGACTTGAGCATTTCAAAATAATTAAATAATACGTAATTCAAGAGATAAATATTAAGTTAGAAAAAATATTTAGAGTAAATTAAGTAAATTAAAAAGTAACCTTAGAGTAAATTAAAATAGATCTACACTATTGATAACAGACGAGACATTGCGATGGTGTAGCTTATCAGGTGGTATTTTTATTAATATGCGTACATGCATCTAGTGTAGCCTAGCATTAGGAGACAAACACGTAGACTGACTTCTGGATAACTCGCCACAAGCCCTCACCAAAAGAATTAAAATCATTTCTAACATTTTCGGTTATTATGATGACTTGTACACGCTATTTGTGTTAACTTGAGTTAAAATAAAAACAATATCCAGAGTATTTGAAATTAGTTACTAATAAACGAATTCATCCATAAAAAATTGCCAAGTGCGAGTCGAACTCGAGCACAAAGGGTATCCATGGTGCGTACAGCAAAAAATGTGTCCAAAAAATCAATAGTATATAGTTAGCGTGATTCAATATTGAGCATTGTTGTCCGTTAACATAGAACTAAATATTTAATCTTAGCAAAAAAACAAAAAGTAATTTTATTCCCTAAACTGCTAAACGTAACGACATTAGTGATTGTCGAGACACAACTTAACAAACTATATTCTGTATTTTAGTATTTGTTGTTATAGAAGCAACAAAACACATCGTCTGCGAAAATTGAAACTGTCGCGATTTATAGATACATCCAGGTGACAGACACACAAGCTGCGTGTCTTCAACTTTAGTGAAAAGAGTTTGAAGGCTTTAGGCACAGTTCTAAAAAAAAATTAACTCTTCATTCTATAAATTAAAAAGACAAAAATTCTTACTCGCTTTTGCACAGATCCTGCCATGCTTTATGATAGCTGACTGGGTCGTCAATCTTGGTTTGTTTTTCCAAGCTAACCGCTTCAATGTACGTCAGATTTAATTTGCTGCCTGCCGCTATACATGCATGTTGTAAAGCCTTAGTCACGCTAGCATAACTGTCTTCAAGTTTTGTGTACTTCCCAACTAGAGAAATGTTCACTTCTTTCCGTAAATTCTCCACACGTTTAGCTAGATTTCGCCACTTTTGCATAAATCTAAAAATAATTCCGTATGTTATACAGGGAGGGCCACGGAAGCGTATGAATTTAAAAACTTTATAGCGTTGGAACGGTGTAAGGTTGTGTTGGTCCGGGTTCCGTTGTAGAATAGGTCAACTGCCTTCCACCCAGGCAGCTCGTAAGAGGCGAGCACAGGGTC
>DVZL01003178.1:0-14297 GCA_018236625.1 Lasaia peninsularis
CCCGTACCACGAAGCACAAACGATAGTTGTCAAATAATATTAGACTAAATTAAAAAGGTTACTACTTTCATATAACCTGTATATATTTTTATTTCGATTAAATATGGTCAGTTCATTATTGTTACGCAGTAAAAATATTTTCTTGGTAAAAGAAGTTTGTTTACAAAAATTATAGCTTCTCGTGACGGGAAGTATACATATTTTATTCATAGAATATAGAAATCGCCTCTGTTTGTCAATCTAGGGTTGCCAGCTCTCGAAATGACCATCCCGGGAGATTGTATGTTTACGAAATGGAAGAGTGTGGAGGCTAGACTGAAAGAAAATCATTAATTAGTTTTTCAATTTATATTTTGTTTCCGAGCTTCGTAAAAAATTTAACATGAGAAATCGAAGTTTGTTAGTACTTGTAACTGCTTTACCAAAGAAACTACACAAGACTCCGATGTCCATGAGTCTGTCATCTGGCTGTGTCTTATTAACCGTGATAGCTAGAAGGCTGAAATTTTCATAAATCACATATGTATTTCAGTAGTCGCCATTACAACAAATACTAAAAACAGAATTATATAGGTACTACATATTTTCCACAAAACAAAGGAGATTTTTTTGCAGTTTTTACAGATTCGTTAAAATCCTCGGTCGTAACTCGACTGCGGGGTATCACCCGTATTTGGTCTAATATCCCTTTCGCTCGGGCAAAAAAAGATTTTCTTCTTTTACTATTCGTAAAGGCGGAGGATAGGAACTCTAGCTGGGAAGGAATTCCCAGATCATTACAACGTACGCGACTTTAAAGAAAGAGTGAATAGAATCATTAAGCTTAGTGTGCTTTCTTCCCTTTCAATCAGGCAAGGTGAAGGTTGTTATACTAATCTATCAGTTATGAAAAAAATGCTGGGCAATTACAGAGTACCCATATATATTGCAGTCTTCTCTGCTTCCGGGCAAGATTTTTCATGTGATAAGATAGCGAAAAAGCACATGGCTTTACAAATGGTATTTAAGAGATAACCGTGCGTATAAACACCATAGTTACTGTAGGTGCGTCGTTGTCCGGCAGACAACTACAAATCAACTACCTGGCTTCCCTACCCTCCAAACTGGAACACGATAAAGTATTTATGGCAGTAGGAATAAGCAAGGATACTCTACCCGGGTGAACTGCTGCACAGCGCTCTACCATCAATAGTTGTAGGGAGTAACCCAGTTAATCTATACTCGCCTACTACGAGCTGCCTTGTAGGTCTATTTTAAAACCATTTATTCCCCACCACACTACGACCACGCCGCAATACCAGTAATGACAGGGGATCCGAACTAACACAGGGGGGGTGAAGTCAGGTTTCTGCATAACATTCATCCTACTTAGGTGTTCTTTCAACCTGAAGGTAATTTCGGTCAAAGTTCGAGTTAAAATAGTAGGTACCTGTTGCCTGTTAATTGGTTCAAAACCAATGAAAAAAGGTCAAAAATCGTTTCCCCGTCTTGCTCCGGGCTCTGTGTAGAAAATACCATCTCCTGCCGGACAGCTCGTAGGAAGCGAGCATAGGTTAACTGGGACCCTTTTCAACATGACCACTGGTAGAGTCCTGTGTGCAGCTACTCGTCCGGGTCGGGATCCACCGCTTCACCTATTTCTGCGGCCATCATGGCATTGTCGTGTTCCAGTCCGAACGGTATATTAGCCGGTAGACGTACACATAAGGTCTAACGCCCGACCACAGGGCAGCGGCGCACCTACATCTATGGTGTCTATAGGCCCGGTTGTCTCTTACCATTCGTAGACCCGTGTGCCTATTTACTGTCTTATCACATAGAAAAAGATGACACTTCTAATAAAAACCTATCCCCAATATTAAACATCTATTTCATTTTCATAAAGCCAGCTTGTTTTAGGCTTTGTCAACTCCACTAAAGTCACACAGGTCAGAAAGAGTTAGCAATACTACATTTTAGTACACGTTAGGCTGGCTAAGGAATATAATCTCTAGACAGTACTTCACGTATGTAACGCTGCGACGAGTATATTTGCGAGTTATTTTGGCAATCCCTTTTATTGTAGAGTGCATCTGAACAACTTTTAGCTACCTCATTTGCAGTTTTATCATTCATCATTACAGTTCATTTGTTTTTTAGCCACTTTGGAGTAAAAAAAAAACAGACCAACTTAGTATACATTTATTACAAAATTGGACGGTCATATAATAAATTATACACTTTTACACATGGCATGTCATACAAAAATTGCAGAATACTATTCACCTTCAGTGAGGACTTACGGTAGTCCGCAATCAACGGTAGAACGGCAACGGCAAATTTCTAGATTTTCGTAATTGTATTATTAAATCAAGAAAAGAACTATATTAATAAATCGTAACAAACAGTCGTACATATAAAATTAACCCACTAGCTTATTTTATTCGTTTTCTCAAAATGTATATAAAAATAAACACTAAGGCAGTAAAGCGTATCCTAACTTAAGAATTAAAGCTTAACGGTGTTTTTTTTTGTCAATAATATAAACTATGACTTTTAATCATTTTTATATTTTAATCAGGTGTCTATGTACCTCTGCCTACCAGTTCGGGGATATGGGTGTGAAGATATCGATCTTGTGATTTTTTCGTGAAGAACATCAAAGTAATCAGTTTAATAAACATCTGGTATTAATATAAACCTACCATTACCATAAATGTAGGGAATGCCCGATCACAAAATGTTTGCCTTGTATTTGCATAATTACTTTCATGTATCAATAAAATCTATAGCATAAATGGCAAATTCTAGAAAGTAAAATAGAGGCATTCAATTTATATTGGTCAATTAAAAAAAAGGTAGTTGAAACTTTTGATTAAAATTAAATATAACTTATTTAA
Organism: Lasaia peninsularis; assembly: GCA_018236625.1. NCBI lineage: Eukaryota > Metazoa > Arthropoda > Insecta > Lepidoptera > Riodinidae > Lasaia > Lasaia peninsularis. Next base: position 2,880 of record DVZL01003178.1, read on the forward strand.
GATTGGACTAATCTGATTTAAATTTATCATCTGTATAATTGTAATATTCACAACAGGCCAACAATAGTAAAGTGTCAAAATTAATGACAAAATACGAGGTGTATTATTTGATATTAACGGAATCAATTTTTAAACTTTACAAAATTAATGCTTACAATCTAAATAATTGGAAAACCAATTGGACGGAGTGATGTTACGCATAAGGGCATTTTTTTTTTGTAAATTAAAATCCTTAGGCTTTTTTCATTTCCTTAAAGCTAAAAAAACTTTGTAAAACATAATATAGATAATATAAAAAGCATTATAACTATTTTCTTATCCAGATCTGCACTGACATTTTAAACATACATTTTATATAAATGTCTGTTAATATTTTTCCTCACTATTAATATTTGCATGTCAGTTTTAATGGTTAAATAGACTTTAGGATTGTGACTACAGCTAATAAATGATTTGAATTAAATTCAATATAATTTAAATGGAAATCTGTATGTAATATTAAAATAACCACTTTTTACTAAATGCATATTATGTATGTTTACATGGTATATGTGCCAAAATAATATTTTTTAGATTTTTTGTTTGTCCCTCTGTTTGTACCCGCTAATCTCTGAAATGGCTTGACCGATTTTTACTGACAGACAGCTGATATAATAAGGAGAGGGTTAGGCTACTTTTATTTCAGAATTTTATCCTAAAAATGTATAAAATAAAATCATTAAATAAAAACGCGGAAAAAGTCACGAGCACAGCTATTATTCAAACTTTATTCACTCATTTTGTATAAGTATTCAATAATTTTTATTAAAATAATATTTGTACCTATTTACAGTAAGGCCCCAAGATATGTACAAAATCTAAATCGACTAAAGCACTTTTTATTCACATATTATAAGGAAGGACTAAATGCAAGTATAGAAAAATGTAAGGCAATTTTTATAATTACAATTGTTTATGTATATAATTTGATTAATACAAGTTTCAATTTTAAAACGACGATAAAGTTCTCTTAACTATCTTTCGAGAAAAACTAGTTTATTGGTCCTAACTTTGTCTTCAAACATAAGTTTCAAGGCAAATGTTCAGGTTCATGGTAGCCTAACATTTCTTGAGGGATATTTCGAATGAGATTCAACAACAAACATTTTTTAAGATAACTTTGTGCCAATCTATACGGCAATTTAAACGTCCCATAACTTTTTGGATTCTACCAGCATTTCTGTTGGTCCATATAAATATTCTTTATATTGGTCCATCACTTATTTTTGTGTTGGTCTTATCTATTTTGTGTGTTAGTTTTAAAAACTATTTTATTGGTCCTTTATCTTCAAACCGGCGTTTCAAGGCTACCATCAGCAAGAGGGGAGGTCTCGTCAGGCTCAACAGTAGCCTTGGTAGCAGGGCATCATATTTGTGAAGCCGGCATTGTTGATACTGTCGAGTGGGGAGTTGTGGGGCGAGATCCAGCTATGGATGCATTCAGGGATTGCATTGTTCCAATCTATCAATGAAAAAACAATAAGTATTAATGTTTCAACTCATAATCAGCCTAATAAATTTTATACTTTATTAAGTAAAAACAAATCAATGTCACTGAACAAATTATGTAGACTAATCTAATCCCAAAGTAAGCAAAGTATATGCTCATGTTAAAGGTGTTAATCAACTATACTAATTGATGGATACCAGAATAAATTTAATAATTCACTGACCCGGTAATGCTTATATTAATACCAAAAAGCCGGCACTCACCAGGGATCAATCCCATGCCACACTTAAAGAGTGACCCATAGTTTTGACAACAACCAAAGAGGTGGTTGATATCAATAATTGATTGTTATATTAAAATATCAAAAAAGAAAAAGGACACGGCTGCTGATCTTCTTTTGCCGGACCTTCTCAGTGATCCGATCTGGTAGTACATTTGAGAATTATACAGACAAATCACAAGAACCTATTATTATTAGTTAATAATTGTAAGGTCTATGTGAAAAAAAAATCTATTATATTATAATAAATAGTACCTGTTCTATATAAAAACAATTTATACTTATATTATATGTATAGTTTTTCTGAAGTTTACTCCAACTAAAACCCAACCTCTGAACCCTTTGTGCTATAATGTCAAAATATTGCAATTGTTTGTAATAAATAATTAAATAATTTGTCAGCTACTTAAAAATGTTATAATAAACTATTTGTTTCATTTGCATAAATTATAATAAAATTCCACCTAATACAAAGATAGAAGTAAAAACTTACCCTCAAATGTGCCAAGTCTTCCAGCTTAGTCAAATCCGACAGTTCCAGATACAAGCTATACACCAGTAACCATCCGTAAATACCAGCCACGGTAAATACTATCCAACACATACACATTAGAATGTTGTATGCAAATATCATGTCATTAACTATAGCAGCAAATAGGAAAGCTACGAGACGAAATAGTATGAATACACCAAATGTGTAGAGCCAGGGGACTATCTTCTTTTCATATTCCTGAAAATACAAATATTTTGTAGTGTTTTTTTTATTAAATGCAAACTGATGGATTTTTGCAAGATTTGAAATAATAAAAACGTGATTTTGTGAATGATATATGAAATTAAAGTAATTACCTTTCTCAACGCGATGATCAGGAAAATACTAGTGATAAATAAGGCCAATGACCCGAGCCATGAAAATATTGCAAACACTATCAAAACATTGCGCACTGAAAGGTGAAGATTAATTAATTTAATTAAATGTTTCAGTCCAAAATTCCGAGGATAATTGCACATGCTCCATGGTTTGTAGCCAACAAGCAATTACACCCATCACCAACTTTAAATCGGAACAGTTTAAGAGATCAAGCACTCAAGTAAATCCTACATGAATATAATAGAAAACCTTTCAAACATACTCTGGACTTGTTATTCATCAAGTCCAGAGTAATTTCAAAATTCAAAAGGCTAAAAGTAAAGTTCTTTAGAGATTTACGGAGATTGTTAAATATAAAGGGCAAACTTCCCTTCAAGACAAATTACATAAATACTTAACACTATGCTAAATGTTCATTCGAAAGATTGCATTAAATTAAAATACATTCCTAAAATTAATGCAATAAGGGTTGATAACAAAAACCTACAAGACTAAGAAATACTCTATATCTGCACAAATAAATAAAACTGGAGTGTTGGTATGTAATATTAAAATAACCGCTTTTTACTAAATGCACAATATGTATGTTTACAAGGTTCATATTAGTACACGCTTCGGACTTCCATTTTAATATTCCAGGTTCAAGACCTCTGCATGTACCATTGAGTTTTTCTAAGTATATTTTCTCAGTGCTCTCCTTGTGAGGAAACCCGATTTGTGCCCCCAAAATGTTGGACAGAGGTAGGTAGCTGACGGTATTAGTCCCATTAAGTGACAGACAGCAAGTTTGTCGCCATATCGGACAATCCATTCTAAGGCTACATGGTTTTTTAGATAAATTGAAAAAATTATAAGAGCCAGTTGCCCTACTCGGGAATAAAACCCAGGACTTTGTGCCTCTGTCAGACCCGACTCCACTCAACCACAAGGGCGATGCAGAGAGATAATGTAATTGGATATTTTGAAAAACGTATTTTGGCTTCCAAAAAAATATAATTCAGTTTAATTTCTCAAAAATATATTTAAATAAAATTAGCTCACCAGGTGCACTTCCAACATAAACAAATTGATAGCTTATAACGTAATACCCGTAGTGCACAGAGCCAGGTGTAGCCATACCCAGACAATAGAGATCAAATATGCTTTGAGCAAATGTGAACAGAGCTATGAACTGCAAACAGAAATAAGACAAATTATAACTAACTACACTTACACATTTATAGTTGTATAATAAAATATAGTATCTGAGCGACCAAGTTTGGCTCGATAACTAGTTCTTTTTGTCAGTGCAATCTGACAGTAAAACTATAAAATCAGAGTCGGCCATTTTACTACTGTTATACTAATGACAGAGTTATAAGTATAGATGTCGTAATTTTTATAAAACCTAGACCTGCCTAGATCAATATTATACTATAATCATTTGAGCCGTTTCCGTGATTGCCTGAAAAAATGCTATAGCCTCAGGACAGCAACGCATAATAAAATGGCCGATGTCAGAAGGCAGTTTGAAAGTTATATCGGAAAACATTTCTAATATAAAATACAACCACAAAAATTTTAGATAATTAATAGAATTTGGTATATCTTGGGAAACTCCATATTTAAACAAAAATAAATTTATTATTTTGTAAACTGTCATAAAAAACAGTATAGTGCAACCCAGTCAAGCAAGACACAAAATTTGCTCTACTGGTGTTTCACTTTACAATCAAGAAGTTTGCAAAATACCTTTATTTTTATTTACAAAAATTTCATATTATGGGTTTATATTGATATAGAATAACTTACCACTGATATACATGCTGTAAGCAGAGAGCCTCTCTGCAGGTCCAGTACAAATGCATCGTGGAGAATAGGTTTTTGATACCAGGCTACTTTCAATGAACGTACTGATCTTGAAGATCTTATATTACCAGATGATCTACAAACATATTTCTTTTAACACAAAAGAGTTACTTAAGATTTAAATGGAAGGCATACAAGAGGATTTCATTAGGGTGAATAATAAACTAAAGATATCAAAAGTGTGTGTGGTGTTTTGGTATAAGTTAGAATACTAAGCTTCTTGTTTTAGTAAGTTTACTGACTACATTATCTTCCAAAGCGAAACATGACAATGGAGAACATTGATTTTATAGCTGCAAAAACTGTATCCCATACTTAAACACCTCAATAACTTTCAAATAAATTTACCACTTGATTAATCTTTTATTGTTTAGATAAAATCCATGTCATGATTGTAAAATTTAGGAAATTATAGATTCTGTCAGCGTTCATGGGTGGGGAATTTTATTTTATGCCCTTAGCATTTAAAATCACAGTATATTTTAACTCAATCCCTTATAATACGGAAGGTGCGACATGTTGTCAAACAGCATGAATTGGACATTCTTAATCAAAATCTGAAAATACTTACTTTCCAGTATAATGTGAATAAACGGATGGTGTAGAACGGTATGTAGAAGGAGTTTTACGTCCATACATGATTTAATAATTTTTGTATACTTTCAACGGTCGACGCCCTGTGGTTTCTTATAACTATTACGGGTTTCTTATAAATACGGAAACGACAGACGGATAGTAGATTTAGAGAGCAAGTTCTAATTATTAATTTAGTCTATCATTTGCCCTTATAAATTATAGTTTTGTTTAAACTATTAAAAATGCCACACCCGCTGGCATCAACACAACGCTTTTGTTTTGACAATTGACTTGAAGTTGACATAAGTCATCGGACATAAATGACGTTACAATGACCATAGATGATTAGGATAGTAAATACCTATATGTAGCTAAAATCGATTCCAAATCAGGTGGTATCCACTATTTCTATGAAAATACAATTTTTTTTAATTATTTCCCATTATTTCCATTGCGACAAAAAAAACGCAGTTGTATTATTGGAGAACATCCCACTTCAACATTGATGACGGCCTGAATAAATTACTCATTAATAAAATTACTTGAAAATAAACGGTAGTAAGACCTTATTCTTCCTAATCTATACATCTATTCGTTTATTGCATTTCCACAAAGTATTATTATTTTTATACACTATGTATTTTGTATATTCATATCCTTTGTGGAATAGTAGAATATACGACACCCTTACCCCTTTTTATGAAATCCATTAATAAAATTTGATTATTCAGTCAATAAATCAATTACGCAATATCTAGTGCAATAATAGAGCTACAATGATATGTCAGTTGCCATTCAATAATATTATGTTGAAAAAGTTTTATCTAAAGAGGAAATAAATAGATTTTATGGTCGCACGTCGGGTGATATAGCATTTTTTTGTCACCGCTGCGCCGCTCGCAATGGAAATAGTGGGAGTCTCTGTGCCAGTATTTCCATCAATAGAAATAATATATAATGGAAAAAAATAGTGGGAACCACCCTTCTACATTGATGAGCTATAAAAAAAACATATTTCATTACACTTATGTTATACGAAGCCTATTTTTAAAACAGGAAATTTTGACGTGCGTCAGAATGGCTGGTTGCCTGTGACGTTAGTCTATGAGAGTTTATTCAAAAATTGCTTCACAATTGCTTATATTTGCTACATATAATAAATAATTGCTACATAGGATAGATATTTAGAAATCAAATATTTTTTTGATCAGCCATCCTGACGTTTGAATCGCTGGTCAACTCTTAATTTAAAGTCAAGCTCACAGTTTCCCGAAATGTATTGCGTCTATAATTGCCACATATTTGCTTCATTTGTCTAATTTATTGTAACTTCAAACAAACGTTAAAGGATATAGTAATTATTAATTATCCCAAGGAAAAGTGCCCGATAACAAAATAAAGGCAAATTGTTGCAGCGTGTCTTCACCCAACGGTATTGCTATTTTAGGAGATAGGCGTTTTAAATTATACCCATTATATTTTGGCGTATTATGTTATGAATAGGTATTAGGACAACACAGGCAACCAGCCATTCTGACGCACGCGAAGATCAATGTGCTTGTTAGCAGTCTTATTCATAAAAAAAAATAGTAATTTTGCTATCTCAGTGCGTATCCATAAATATAATCGTATAATTGTGGCTTATTTTTTGATAAAATAATATCGGCTTAGCCATTTTTATATGAATTAAATTAAGGTTCTCGTATGGAATGTACACGAGTGCTCTGTCACCTATAGTTGTAAAATGAATAAAAACGTTTCCACAAAACAAATTTATTAGGATAGTTAAATATCTCCGCAAGCGAATCGTTTTTGTAAATAATCACTATTAATATAAATAGGACCACACTGCCACAAACACTTAGGACAATCTAAACAAGTTTTCTTGCCACTTTGCAGATTTACCCAACCGTGGAAGTCATCAGAAGGAATAGAAGGATTCTCCTCTAAATTTTTCCATTTTTTATCAAAATTTTCCAAATCAAGTCCATTTCTTTCATGTAAATATTTCGTAAGCTTTTCAATTTTTTCTGTTACATCCATTAAATTTTCTTCGTTTGCTGATTCTTTCGCTTCAAATTCAGACATGTCGAATACTTCTGTGCGTTTTTCAACGGAAATGTCAGAAGCACCAAAAGATTCCCCGGTGATCGAATTGGCTGCTGACATAGCTGTAAAATTTTCCCATAGTCAACTCTTAGGAACCTATAAAACGAAATTAAATAAATATTTACTTCTACAGCCATAATAATTGCTGCAAGTAGGAAACTTCAATATGTGTAACTAAGTATTATAATACAAAATAATAAATTTTGCAAAAAAGCCTCTTCCCGATCATTATTGGTTTGTCCAATTGGATCTATTACTTTAGCTTGAAAAAACCCGGAAAAATGCGAGTCAGACTCATGCATAAAGGGTTCCGGTATTTTTTCCTACATAAACGGCAAAAAATCACCTATTTGAACCTTCTATTAATATTTTTATCTGCTTTTAGTATTTGTTGTTATAGCCGCAGCAGAAATATATCTGTCAATATTTCAAATTTCCAGCAATCACGGTTCATGAGATCCAGCCTGGTGACAGACGGACTAGTGGAATGGAGGAGTGAAGGGGATCCTGGGTTCCCTCGCTCAGGCGTGGGGAGCAACCAGGACAAATCGCCAAGATGATGATGATGATGATGACAGACGGACTGGTGGAATTTTAATAACGGGGTCTAAATTTTCCCCTTTCGGTACGGAGCCCAAAAAAGAGTTGAGATACATAATGGGATACTTAGAAAGCCAAAAATTAACTTCACGAACATATACAAATATGAGACTACTTGTTACTCAAATGCTACTATAGTTAGGTATAGAAGAGTAAGCCAAATTTGGCCAAATCAATAAAGATTTATCAATACCAAAAGTATAAAATGGTAAATCCACGCAGATCTAACGTTAGTTGATAGGTGATGCGTATAAAGTATGTAGAGGTACCGACGTACTACGTATATCTTTATTTTAAATAAATTAAAAAATTAATGTCGCCTATAGAATTATAAAAATGTCAGTTGAACATTTTAGGTATCCATCTATAGTAGTATGTGTTAGGTATAGATGAATATTTTTTAAGGATATACAATTCTATAAAACTGTAAATTTGTAGGTAATAATAAAACTAAAAGCAATTAGCGACAATCTGGCCTTGATAAGAGTTTTGAAAAGGACCAATATATTTTTTCTTATTCTGTTAATATGTAATCAAAGAGAAAGACATACATTTCTTGGGTTCATTAGTTGAAAACCAGTCCTGAGGACCGGTCCCGCATCTGCAGAAGGGCGGCTGGTTGCCCTGCATCATGAAGATAAATGGCGTCGATTCCTTATTCCCCGTCATGAACTGCTGCATATTTTCAGCAAACTGCGCGTTATTCTGCCAATGCTCAAAACAGCTCTTGAAGAACTCGGATGGGTTGTCACGATTACGATTGAGCACGTGTCGGTGGAAGCATTCCTCACAGAATACTTGTCCATAGTATATCTTAAGGTTTGACGTAGGCACCGTGTGACAGAAATCTGAAATTATTAATTTTTGTAAGTAGTCCAAATTCAACAATATTTTTTTATAGTAAATAGCGACCCACCCCTGCTTCGCGCGGGTATACTATACACGTTATATACATAAAAACCTTCCTCTTGAATCACTCCATCTATTAAAAAAACTGCATCAAAATCCGTTGCTTAGTTTCAAAGATTTAAGCATACATAAGGATAGACAAAAAAGTTACTTTGTTTTATAATATGTAGTCATTCTGTAATAATATTACTTCAAATTAAATGCAAACAATCTGGATATGAAAAGACAGACGGCTTTTCTGTGTGTAACATAATCACGTCGTCTATAGACACCACTGATGTTAATGATGTATTCTCAACTTGAGGTGTTAACACCAAATGAAATCCATAAAATGGCGAACAAAGAGGTTACAGCGACAGAAACAAGTGATACTAATATGAGTAATACTGATACAAGTCATTAAAGGACTTAAATACCTTTTCTGACTGATTACATTAGTTGAATATTTCAGCAATATAAATTGGTCAATTATACCATTAGCGGACGTTGTGACCTTTACGTCATTTCACGAAAATGTATACAAGATCCTAAATCTTCTATTTTTTAGATGGATGGATTTCTACGATTACTAACTTCCAATCCGTGACTTTGCCAGCATCTATTGTAGTCGCTTAAAAAGAAGCCTACCTATGTGTTATTCTGATGTATAAGCTATATTACTTGAAAAATTTCACGAACATTCGTACAGTAGTTTTAAGATAGGATTATCTGGATTTATTATCACCAATAAGCATTAAGAATCACATTGCCGTAGTAAAATGTAATTTTAATGGGATATTTTTAATAATATTATTAATATAGAAATTGTGCTCTATGATTTATTTTAGATTATAGTAGGTACAGCTAGTAGGTATTATAAAAGAACTGGCCGTAGCTTCGTGCAAAAACAGTTTTTGTTGGAAGTTGTTCCAAAGTTATATAATTATGGTATTACTAAGTGTTACTTACAACATTTCGCGCATTGAGAATGGAAATTCTGACCACCAATTGCCACTCTTTCATTTTCATCGACCGACAGTAAGCAACGCGCACAAATGCAACGCTTTGGTGATTCGGAAGGTTTTTCGAACGTTTCCCCTTCTGCAAACAATATAAATTATTTAATATTTTCTAAAAAGTTTCATTGCATTAGGTGCTATAAAATCGAAAATTCATGCATCGTACGTTACATTGTATTTATATTTTGGCCTTAGATTATATTAACACCGCTAAATTTCAAACTAAAGTGTTGTACTTGTTATAAAACGTAATTTGTAATTGCTGTTACTTTCCAGTTTTTTATATCAAGAAGAAGATATCTAGAAACAACTTACAATATCCTTCGTGTTTTTTTCATATTAGAAGGCTAGGATCGTAAGCCTCGCGTGAGTAAGTTTACCGGCTACCCTACCTTCCAAACCAGAACACGACAATGGTGAGCACTGACGCTATTGTGGCAGGAATAGGTAAGGTGGTGGTACCGATCCGGGCAAGTCGTTGCAAGACTCTACCACCTAGTCAATGTCACGGTGTTGGTAACAATAGACCTTGTACTCGCCTCTTACGAGATGCCTGGGTGGAAGGCAGTTGGCCTATTCTACAACGGAACCCAGACCAAAACGGGGGAGTCCAACTCACACTTGATCTATTTTTTGTTTTATATAACGCTTTATTTTTTGATGATACTTAGTATGAACAATTAAAAAACAAGTTGAAGGAAAACAATCGGAGGAGAAAACCCAGATTTGTTGAATTCGATCAAATCTAGGTTTGGGCTTGGTTTCCCTTCTGAGTTGCATAGGTCAGATGTCACGTCACTTTACGTAAAAACTGGTGTCCTAGACAAATCCTCTAGATTATGTAGCCGAACCTGATACCCTGATGTAATACGGGGCTACGACGAAAAGAGCGTAGGTATGAACATTTTTTTCAATTATATGCGCCTATTAGCTTATTTATGCCGTATTCGTCCCTAAAATATTGTCCCACATAAAAAAATCCGTTTTCGTCCTAAATTTTGTTCCGTTTTCGTCCTGAAAATGATTTTTAACCATTTTTTTTCCGTTTTCGTTCTATTTTTATTCCTTATTCGTCCCCCTTTTTTGTATGAAATTTACAACAACTTGAGTACAGTTGGTTTAGATATCTTATATAACTATTTTACCGTATTTTAAAAACTTGAATTTTTACTTAGGTAGTACAATATAGTTGACAACTCTATTTTTCTCGATCGCTCAAAAAGCAGGTAAAAATGCTAACCTTAAGAACAAAATGTGCCCTTTCGCATTTTAAGTTATTATTGTTATATTTTGTTGATTTTTCTTTTTTTTAAAGATTATTTTGTTAAAGTAAATTGTTGGTATAATCCAGTCAACCTAACTGCGTACCTGTCTCTGATTACATTTCATCTTAGACTAAGATCCGAACTTAAGCCGATTTTGCACCGAGCTGATAATAGAATAAAACTTATATTTTATAATAAATTTAGTTTATTAGAAAATATATTAAAAATGGGTTGCCAAGAAAAATCCTGGAGACCCTTCCATAGTCTACGTGCTGAGCATGCGCACTTTCTTTTATTCAAGGTCTCAACAGAGACGACTGCAATGTTCGGTCCTTTATTATTATATATAGTACTAGCGGACGCCCGCGGCTTCGCCCGCGTGGATATCGGTTACCGCTGCAAAAAGCCTACTCAAGAAACACATGGTCAGCTAAATAATTCGCAGGTCAATTCACAGAAACCGACACTAACAT
>DVZL01003179.1:0-14296 GCA_018236625.1 Lasaia peninsularis
TTATGAATTTGCGTTTACTGTCTTTGTTTAGTAAGTTATAACTGAGAACGTCTCTGTAACTTGAACTAGATAATTACGAGTAGAATATACAGTTTGCAAGAGATTTTAATCGCATTTAAAGTTAATATTATGAGCAAAAGTAATTATTGATAGTTATAAGCTGTGCCCGTGACTTCGTCCACGTTTTTATTTAATTATTTTATTTTATACATTTCTAAAATTAAAATTGGCCTAAGACATTCTTTATTATTTCAACTGTCTGTCAGTAAAAATCCTGTCAAAATCAGTCCAGTCATTTCAAATATTAGCGGGTACAAACAGCAGTAGTTTAAAATTTACCATCTTCTTTTAACGCGAGTAAAGAAAAAGAGACAAAAGATTTTAGTTTTTCAGTTTAGTTTACTTTCAGATTAGGTTTTATGTCACATTTCTACTGATTTGGAGGCTTTATCTCGAGATATTTCAGCAGACGTACAAGTTATAACTGTCTTTCGACTAATTTGGTATGATTAAAATGTGCTATCTCTTTCGTTTATTATTTAATTGGAAAAAGATAGCATACACCTAAACTGAGTTTAGTGAACTGCGAAATCACAAGTGTTAGGTTGAAATCTTAGAAATGTTTTATGAAATTTCCAGCTGTTAATACGGTGAAATTCATCTTAGATGTAGATTTAGCGCTACCGGAACACTTGCAGGAGTTCACTTTGAATTCACGGTACATTCGCAAAGTGTGCACAAAGTTCGCAAACCAAAGAGTTTCTACAAACAGAATTAGAATGTATTGTGTACCACTCGCTTATGGTTGACTTGTTTTTCAAAGAGATTAAGGTTTTATTTATCACTAGATGAGCCCGCGACTTCGTCCGCGTTTTTATTTAATTAAATTTTTGTGCATTTCTATAATGTATAATTAATAAAACATAGATTCTAAATGATACACAAAGGCGGCCTTATCTCCACGACAGCGATCTCTTCCAGGCAACCTTATGGTATGGAACAAATTAAGTCAACGAAATATTGTGCAAAGGTGCTTCAAACATTAACATAAAATCTAACACTATATTGGAATTTTCAATATAATTTATATAAAACGCATTCACGGGTGCTCGTACATGAAATAAAAATGAATATTATTGTATGGTGTTAAAATAACATACAAGAATACATAGGGACATAATGATGTTACCGAAGCCTTCGTGCGCGAATCCCACTCGTACTAACGGATTATTTTGATTCACTTAGATATCTTTGTCATTATCTCTTTTAATACTATTCGTCTTAAGTTTGCTTTTTGTATAACACATATTTTAAACTAGCCAACGCGGCCACCTTCTTAGCGCTTCACATTAACAGCCAATATTTTTGTATAGGATATAACAGTGTTTTTGTCTATATGTTCCTTAAACCTTTCCCGGTATTTTTTTTATAACAACCTTCCTCAGATTTCATCGAACGCAACAAGAAAAAAATCAACCAAAAACTATTCTGCCATTCTCGAGTTTTGCAGTTGGCAAAACATTTAGCATTATTTTTATTAAAGTTCCGTATCCAAAGAGTAAAATCGTTACTCTACTGCTAAGACTCCGTTGTCCATCTGTCTGTCAGCAGGCTGTATCTCATGAACTGTGATATCTTATTACAGATAGATTTCTGTTACCGCTATAACAGAAAATACTAAAAACAAAAAAAATATATACAGGGATTTTTTTCAAAGGGTATCCAATTTTTTTAATAATATTTTAAACATAAAAACATGTTACATAAAAAGGTCAAACATTTAAAATCAGTCATAGTTAATTAATTACATCTATTTTAAAATATTGAAAAAACTGCGTGATTTCCGCGTAAGTCATTGATAGCGCTGTTTCTCCCGAGTTTTATATTTGCGTGCGAAGTAATTGTATGAATGACGTTTACGTTGTGCTATTTTTCTTAATCAACTGTGCAATGTCAATGATGTCTGTATTTTAGGGAATGAAATAGTTCAATATTTCTAAATTTTAATATTTTGTTTTGAAATTTTTGTTTTATTTGAAAAATCGGTTATGCTACTGATTTTGAACATTGTTTGCAAATTTGGATATCTTTTGAAAAAATTCACTGTATATAAAAGGTGCTCGTATATAAAATCGTGATTTTTGCCATTTTTATAAATAATATTCAGACTAAAGCAAATATGGTTTCGTTTTCTACCCTTTGGTATGGAACCCAGAAAAGAATTTCCCGTCTCGGCTTTTTTTTTAAAGATTGTTTTTGGGCGATTAGACTAGATTACACCGAAACGGTACATATTTATGCACCCACGATTTGGCATAATGAAACACAAATCTGATTAAAACAAGATAATGGTTTTCATATAAACTGGAAAAACCTATAAAAACAAGTTGCCCTTCCAGGGGATCGGACCCGGGACCACGTGCGTCAAAGTTCACTCGACCACTGAGGCTTTCTAGATGATTTCTTTGTCTATAATATTAGAGCGAATCTGCGGGTATTAGTGACACATAATTCAAAATTTCAAACTCAAAGCGAACAACTCCACAGTAAATAAGCGTTGCACAATGCACTCTAGTTCCGTTTGTATGCGAAACTCTTTGGTTTGGGAACTCTGTGCGCACTTGCGAATTGTAGCGTGAACACAAACTCAACTTCTGTTAATATTTCGATACTACTGAATCTACATCTTAGATGAATTAAGCTTAGAATTTAATTTTAGTTTCCTTTAATCTAATCTATATATCTATCTAATACCTTTAAACGAGCAATTCTTGTATATCAGCGATTTCAAAAACGGCTCGAACGATTTTCTTGAAATTTTGTATTTAGGGGGTTTCGGGGCCGAAAATTGATCTAGCTAGGTTTTATTTTCAGGTTTCTCTTATTAATCGTGTTTTCATGGAATATATAACCTTTATAATTACAATACAAAGCTAAATTTCGCCAATTTTTGTTAAATTAGTATAGCTCAGTTGGGAAATCGGGCGCCTTAATACGCAGAATCCCGGGTTCAAAACCCAGTCCGTTCGATTCTTTTTTTATTTTTTTTGAGTTCCTTCTTTTTGTGAGAAAACTGTTTCTGGAAGCACTACAGAAACAAGAAAAACATTGTAAATTATGTCAAATATATTTTCAAAAAAAATGTGATGTACTAACCAAACACCGAGCAAAGCTCGGTCATCCAGGGACTAGTTATTATAATAGCAACAGAAATACATCATCTGTGAAAATATCATCTGTTTACCTATCACGGTTCATGAAATACAGACAAACAGATAGCGGAGTCTTAGTAACGGTGTTCCGTACCCAAATAGAACCCTAAAAACAATAAAGACATACCGAATTATGTAAGGAAAGCCGATGTAAACATGAATCCCGCAAAACTTACCCCGTCTCGCGGCCGGGACCGCCGCCATTTCCATTTTGTACGAGCTCGGTCCATTAATTATTTTGGATTTAGTCTCCACCTGTGTGTATTAAACTCTCAATGTACTAAGCAAATATATACATGATAGTGGCGTATGAATGAACGAATGAATAAACTTTCTATTGCACATCAATACACACATCATAATGTGCATTAACACATCTAATTATGCTCAATTTACACACAAGCTTGTATTAATTGGTACACAAAGGCGGTTTTACATCTAATTGGAGATCTCTCGCAAGTCGCAAATAATCCTTTCAAAACAGATACATGAAACTAAAAAATAAGTATTTTCACGCCTATTATTCCCCAAGGGATCGGTAGAGGCGTGCTAGTATATCCACGACTCGTAAGTCCAGTAGATATACTAGAACACCCACGATTAGCCAAGGTGCTAGGGCCCCATGGTGTGACATGTGGCAAGCCTACCGCCACTTGGAGCACGCATGAAACTAATTGTGACAAATTAGGGCATTGGTCAAAATAGTCGACGGTACAATACATATATTATTATTTTGTAAAATAAATAAAATATATACACTTAATGTAAATTTAATTAAATACATAGACATACTCGTACCTATGTATATAAGTAAATACATATATCATAAAGATTTGAAAATGGATGATGATTCTGGTCGTGGGCTTTTAATAATCCTTTAAAAATCGCAAATGATTGGGAAACACAATCATTTAGACTTGCTTATTGACTACGTTTTAAAAATTTCTTAAAGCTAAATTATAGTACTGGTAATATATGTATGGTTGTGTGATATGCTCATCGATGTCACTCGTAACCAGGTGGCACTGGCGTTGTTGGCATAGCAACGCGCGCCGGGTACAGCTGCTAGTACAAAATAAAATGATATTCGAATTACAAATATTCGTATCACTTACATCAGTCTAATATCGATATAAAATTGTCTTTCGGCTCTTGTATATCAATCTTCATCGATCACGTGAATGCACTAGAGAAGATAATATATCATTGTTAGTGTTGTGCCTTTAGTTCAACTGTCCTTCGGCCTTTGTCATTGCAACCCCAGGGTATGGCTCTCTGAATATAACATTTTACTAAAATGCTTTGACTTGCGAATTTGGTATAAACGATACTTTAAATTGGGTTAATTTTGCTACATTACTAGCTGTTCCGTCGATTTTCGTGAAGCCCGCACTTAAGGCATAAAATTCACTTTCAAAACCAAAATAAGGAAAAAAGTTCACTTTTAAATTTAATACGATTTCTGAACGACTTTTATATTAAACTAGCTGTGCCCTCGACTTCGTCAGTTTGCTTATATGCCTGTCTATTTATATAACAGAACATAAAACATAAATAGTTAAACTTTCTTTTACTATTTATGTTCCGCTATATTTGTTACTAGACAGTGGCGGATTTAGGCTTACTGCCGCCATAGGCCCGGTCTGATACGCCGCCCTTTTTTACAAACAAAATTCTGTAGACATCAGAAGTGATTTCAAAAAAAAACAGTATAATTATTAGCTCTGAAATGTTAACGTTTTGAAATTTTTGCTGCCCTCTAAATCGTGCTGTCCTAGGCCCGGCCCTCACGGGCCTATGCGTAAATCCATCACTGTTTATAGCTGTTCCCGCGCTTTCGCCAACGTTTGAATTTAACTAAATAACAGTAGCCTAATATACTCCTTATAATTATTGGATTATCCACCTTTTCATTCTTCTCATGTATATAACATAGGTGTATTAAGCCGGGACGAGTAGCTAGTTTACTACATAAAACCCTTCTGGTTGCCGTTAACTTTAAGGGCAAAACCAGGAGCAAAAGCTACCCAGTAACATATTATGTAAGTAATGTTCATTTTAACATGAATCCTGCTAAACTTACCCCGGCTCGCGACCGGGACCGCCGCCATTTCCATCTTGTACGAGCTGGGTCCATTAATTATTTTGGCTTTAGTCACCACCTGTGTGTATTAAGCTTTCGTGCGGGCGTTTTATTAAAGTAAATGTATTTACGGTGTTCGCGTAAGCTTAAGCTTATGTTAATTCTCAAATACGAAGTTTGGGTGAACTCCGTTTTGAATCCCGTATAGGAAATAGCCGATTAGCGATGTGCTAGTTCGTTAATAAT
This sequence comes from Lasaia peninsularis, assembly GCA_018236625.1. NCBI lineage: Eukaryota > Metazoa > Arthropoda > Insecta > Lepidoptera > Riodinidae > Lasaia > Lasaia peninsularis. Next base: position 5,542 of record DVZL01003179.1, read on the forward strand.
GTATTCGCGGAAACGGATTGGATATTTTGTGTCTGTCCGCAGACACGCAAATGCACATTAACTTTTTTTGTATTTAAAACGATTTTGAAATAGGGATGGAACGATTAATCGAAGAATCGATTTTTCGAGCCCAAAAAGACCGATTTTTATATCGATGCATAGCACTGGATCGATTCAGTGAATCGATATATCACCCTTGAAAATTGACATTCGATTTTATTCTGTTAATATACTAAGTATTAGGAACTACACGCTACGAATACATTTTCTTAACTTCGTAAGACATTTTATACCCGATCTGATACTTTTGTATGGAATAAAATAATTGCTATCATAATATTCCCTGATGATATCTACCGATAAGAAATCGTTAATTAAAGTTTATTTTGTTTTATTAAAATTTTATTTATAATTACATTGTCATCACAAACTTAAAAAGATCGATTTTTAGACCTCCATTTTTTTGTGAATCGATTCATCATGTTACGATTGGAATCGATTTAAAAAACGATCTTTTTCGGAAAAAATCGCCATCCCTACAGGAGAGCCGTGTTGTTCGCTAGTTCTTTTATTTATCTTAGAAAAGATCCTGATCAAAGTACGAACTTACTTGCAATACCGCGATTTTATATACCTTCTTTGAGTCGTGGTTCGTCCTTGGCTAGATTTTTACTCGTCTCTGATCACCAACGAGCCGCGAGTAAAAATCTGTCTTTTATATTACGCGCATTTTCTCTGTCAGGGTCTTTATATCTAAGATTCATTATTGTCATACTGTTTTTGCCTCTATACTACATATTAAAATAAAACTGGCGCCTTTTGTCAAATCCCCCAAATTAAGTAGATCCCGATCTCATCTGACATATAAACGGGAATGGGGTGGAACGAAGACTACTTATAATGACCATAATATTAGTCTTACGTTGATTGTTCTATTCGTACGTAGGGTGAGCTTATCGACTAAAGTACTCTTTAGACCAGAACGACAAAGGCAAGTATTGATGGCACGAAAAATTTTTTCGTGTAATATCAACCGAGGTACTGATACAATCCACTTTCGCATTGTATCTCTTTTGTCAATCTCGCATCTGTCATTCTCTCCAAATGACCGAAACATCGGAGCATACCCTTTCTAATTTAATAAATATTTGTAGGCAAATAATACGAATAATGTTCATGAAAATGAAATGAGTTTTCAATTCCTATATTTTCCCATAAAACCACAAAAACTATTTGCAGAAAAAACAGAGGGTGCACTATCTTGGTTTCACGAAATAGATAAAGATAACTTCGAAAATAAAGGAAAGTGTATCGTATATACTGATAATAAAGTGTATTTTTCATTCATGATAGATGTGTGATAATAGTACGACTGAAGTGATTTGGAAAACATGACACGTTTTTGTGGTAATAGACAATCCTTATTTACAGTAATATCTCATATATATATGGCGCGAATTTCTTTTAAAATTTGAAAATTTGAATTTTATATTTCTCTTTCTTAATTATTTTAGTGGACAGCAATAAAATATTATTTACATATTTTTACATAGTTTTTATAAAAAATATTTTTAATGTCATATCGTTATTGCTTGCCGCTGTTGTGTTCCGGGCTGGAGAATTGAGTATTCGGTAAGCTTTTTTAAGTTATAAATGTATCTTTCTAACTTTAGGTTGGTAATGTTCTAGTATGTTTTATGGCTTATAGGCAACGAGTATTTCTATCTGTCAGAAAATCCGTCTGCAAATCTGCGTTTCAATATTACAAAAAACTTATCATCACGCAAAAATGATTAAAATTGGGCATTTATTTCAAATGGCCACATTTTAAATTATTTTAATTAGTAATTAGTGAGTTTAATTAAAATAATAAAAGATTTCAATTAAAATAAGTCTGTCATAATATTCCCAAGTACAATAGCAGTAATAAAGTCTGGTAAGCGACATTATTCAACAAAAACTTTACATTCAAACTTAGATTTAAATCAACAATAGACTGTTTCTCCTCGGGTTAGCTGAAAACCGGACAATATCAGATTTCAAGGAGGGTTTCTATCTCTTTCATCCCCTTTAAAATCCATTACTGGAATGAGATGGCGATATATATTGTTAATATCATAAAAGGTGGCCTATTTTCACGTGCCACGTGGTCGGTTTGAAAAGCTGTCTGTAATTTCCCCCAGATTTTAGGATATGAAAGGCCGCTTTATGCGATGTACTCTTTATTTATTCTAAAGTGAAATGTATTCAAATTGGAACTATCTCAAATGTGAATTATTCTAGCATTTGACTATTATGTCGTAGTTGCATTAAAATATAGGCATTGTTGGAACATACTGTTTAGTGGTTTTGCTTAGTTTTATTCTGATTATGTGTTATTTCTACGAATATTATAAACGTAGTGTCGTCGAATCGATTCTTGTGAAATTTAAAGTAAAAATAGATGTACTTTTAAGAATGACATGGTAATTTTTATAAACAGTTTAAAATTAGACATTTTAAAAGGTTTGAATAATATCACGTTTATTAATAATTGAAATAAAAGTACCTTTACGCCTATTATCCCCGAAGGGGTAGCCAGAGGTGTGTTAGTATGTCCACAACTCGTAAGTCCATTAGATATACTAGAACACACCTACGATTAGCCAAGATTATAGGGCTCTGATGTGATAGGTGGCAAGTTCCATCACTTTCATTACTCCCTTAATACATTACAACAGTTTCAGAGACTTTTGACACCACCTTCGGATAACACACCAGCAATTTGATCGTAGAATATTAACCTAGGTCTTCCTATACATAACTCATTATGTAGTACCATGTAAAACTACACGAGGTTTCCTATACAAATTTTAATAATACCAACCGGAAACACCTGATCTCAAACAAAGAAAGCTTCATAAAAATTTGTTTATTATAAATTAAATTAATACTATATGTATTATATAAAATATAGTCAAATTGAGAATCTCCTGATTCGAATTGAGAATAAAAAATAGTAGAAAATATTTTGATTTTCGTAGACATACAATCGGTTCTTGTGACGCGTCAGTATTATACTGAATCAACCATCGAAATATGGTCTCACGGCTCACTGTGATCCGGCAAAAGATACTCAGCAAGTTTTATTTTAATATATAATTTAGTTAACAAATAAAATGATGGTCTGTTCTTTCTGTTGTGTCTATTGAGATATTGCTATAAGTTAACCAAATTATTAATCCAAAACATTTTTGACAGCTTAGTATTCCGACATCTTTCTTTTTATTTTATGGCTTCTAATATATAATTTTATTATAATAAAGTTTATATATAACTAGTAATATTGAGGTATCTATAACATGTTATAATTAGAAATATCAGTATAACTGAAACTGCACTTTTATGCCGCTATCTATAATTTTTTTTGAGGTTTGTAATATCTTATTCGTGTCAACACCATCTATCGTCAATAAACGTAATGAGAGTTGACCTCAAACTTGAATCGTATATGTAGGTCACTCAGGTTGCTCGTTTTGGGCTAGCTCTCGATCGACCCTAATCTGACCTCGGTGACCTTGGAGCTCAAGTTCACTGCATTTTGAGGTCGCATGAATTTCGCGAACGATGACCTATTTATTAAATATTTAAAACATCTGGTGAACTTTGTGAGAAATCTCATGTTGACATTCATTCAACAATCTAGTCTTGCAACGTCTTGCCTGATATCACGGTATCTATTACTGCCACTAATTGTCTTTGTCATGTTCCTGTTTTGATGGTGAGTTAGCCAACCAGGTACAAAATTTCCAATCCAGCTTCAAAATTTCCTGCTTAATATCTCCGTTTTAATCTTAGGTTTCTATTTAGGTTTTCTAATAATTGGCAGAGAGTATCGAGTACCACATGTCACGATCCCTACATAGCTGCCTAGCTTCCTCCTCATTAATCATTCTCTTCATGCATATACGCCGGTTGCGGAGACTCTTAACACCACCCTTGGATAATCCACTGCTCTCTGGTCGTGGGAAGTCAATCTAGGTCTCCACGGATACTTACATCCATCCACATTCGCATTGTGTATTTGTTTTGTCAACCTTTCGTCCTTCATTCTTTCCTAGTGACCGAACCATTAGAGCATGCGCTTTCTCATTGTTAAATCGACACTTTATTTCAATTCCTTTCTTTCTCTGATCTCACTATTATGATAAATAATAATTGTATTAGGTAAATAATAATAAGTGTAAAACTTAAAGTATATTTAACTTCGCACTAAGTCTTCAACACATGTTTGCCATGGCAAAAAACAGAACCCGTCTTACCAGTTACGCAAACGCAATCATGACGTGTTGCGAACAAACCCGTTAGAATTAATAGTCAAGACTGGCTGTTTTTAGATATTACTGATTGTGTAATATGACTGCGACATGTACATTACATACTGTGTATGTGAGCTGTAACAAGCATCTACATTATTATTATATCTTATAAAACTAGCTGACCCGGCGAACTTCTACTACATACTTCAGGTTGTCAAATTATTAAAGTAATACAGTAAGTCAGGCTTAGTCGAGTCCTGGAAATACTCTCCCAGTGCAGTACTTTACCTACTTCTGTTATGATAACATCAGTGATCGCTATTATTGTGTTACTCGGAGGCAAGGCCGATAAATGTAGTAACCTAAGCAGATTAACAATTATGTGTTATGTTGAGAACGCATCTTTGGTTTTGGTCTCACTGGCGACTTGTATTTCTGGCCATCAGGTTGTTCGTTTTTTGTCTAACTAAATGTATAACTTGTTAATAAACTTTGCAATATAACCTTATAATATATTTTTATTGTCATTTTTTAATCTTAAAAACTGTTTAAAATTGTGCCCGAAAAAAAAATGTAACAGACTTGTGACAGACGGTTGTGCATATGCATCTGCTTATCACTTCGGGGATTTTGGCAAAACGATATCTTTTTTTATGTTGACAACGCACTATTAAAATCTTTGGTATTTACAAGCTTGTATTTCTGGTTATCATTCGTTTATACGTCTACCTAGATATATAACTTATAAACTATTTTTATAATACTGGAACAAAAGAACTTAACAAAGACATATCAAATTTTATATTATACAGAAGTATAAAACCTTATAACATACTTATATGTGAATCGTAATGCTCTATTACAAAGCTCCTTCAAATTTTTGTGCTTTATTATTCTACTTTAGTGTTCTTTGGAACAATTTATAAGACACGTGAAGTCTCGATCGATATTCAAGAGTTCCTTGAGTGTCTGCGTCGCAGACCTTGAGGATCCGAGGGTTGTATGAAAGGCAATATCGTGTACTGTGATCTTTTCAGGTTTTTTTCATATGAAGGACATCATTAAATAATCATATTTTTAAGGAAAGAACTGAAATATGTTTCTTTGAAGATTGTTACCAAGTTTTAGCCATGATGACGCTGCAAAAAGCGAAACCGGTCATCTATTAGCAAATTATAGTAATATGTAAAAGAGTACAAGTATTTTTTCTTTACAAAATAATTAAATGTGGAAGTGGTACCAAGCGCCGACGATGAAAAAATATTAAATACATTTTAAATAACCCTTCTTTGCTGTAAGATAGTGAACGCTAGCGGCTTTGGTAAGAGGCAGCTTTTGCATATATACACCAAAGATGTCATGGGTACGTTTCTATCTCATGGCCGGACTTTTCGGTTACGTATGCAAGTCTGCTGGCTACTATGCCATTCAACATGCCACATGGAACATTACAATGACAAAAAAGAAGCTACTTAAACTTTTGGTCCAATAAGATACAAACTTTGACAAAAATATTATTGTCTTGTGAGAGCAAAATTGCAGTGTAACGCACAACTCCATCTAGCGGTGACTAGCAAACACTAAAATGTAAATGCATTTTTCTTTTAAGTTACCTACATAATTTATAATTGCTTTGGTAATTGTATATTGTCTCAAAATTAAACACGGAATAATATAGAACCATCAAAACATAGTCATTTTTCCTTAGATAAGCGTAACTTACATTAGTTATACCATACAACAACAGATGGCGCTATTTTAAAATATTTATTTGACTGCGTCTTTTACCCACGTTAGCAATCGTAGGATTTTGTTTTTCGGACCAATTTTATATGTATATAATTAGTGCTAAGGTAATGTTTATATAAGAGATTCCTATTTACTTAGTGGAATCCTATACCGACTCGTCCGGATTGGTACCACCTTCGTTACCTATCCTAAGCCTAAAACGTCAGTGATCACTAGTGTCATGTTTCAACTTGGAAAGCAGGATAACCAGTAAAATTACGCAAGGCACGTCGCGTCGCAAGGTTACGTCGCAGTCTCAGATTGACAATGTGGCGTTATAGCTGTGCTCGCGACTTCGTTCGCTTTTTTTTATACTGTCTGCCAGTTACAGTACCGTCAAAATCGGTCCTGGCGTTTAGAAGATTAGCGGGTACAAACAGACGGACAGACAAAAATAAAAAAAAATACTATTTTGCTATAATATGTACCTTGTATATATTTTGTAAAAAGCGATCATTTTAGTATTACATACAGACACTCCAATTTTATTTATTTGTATAGATAGGCAATTATTTCTTATCAAATCAGGGAATATGCTTCTTTACCGAAGAAAGTGCAAAAATGCAACCTGTTATAAAATTTTATAAAATATCATTGTAGAGTCAGTTCCTATATCAATAATTAAAAATGAAGTTACACCAAGCGCCGAGAATAAAAGCCAAAATATAATATTAGGTTATAAGTTTTCCTTTTATAATATTGAATTTTAAAACCAAACTGTTTTAGCAATGTTTCTGAAATATTTATGCGAAATATTCACCAAACGTAACATCGACAGTTGGCAACGCACTATTATCTATAGTCCATAAACGTATCACTAAATTCTATTGAAAATTACGACATTTATATAAAATTTAATATTACGGAACCCTCCGAGTATAAATCGTGTCGCATTTGGCCGATTTATTTCTTCATTTCGCAATAAGTAATACACGAAGTGACATACAATACAAATTGCTGATCGATGATTACTTTTTACTGATCATACGCAATATGATTAATTGTCATTCAAATATATGAATTGCACACAAAAATAATTAAGTCACTTGTCTTCACCCCCGACTTTGTCCATGTATTACCGACTTAACGAAAGTTCGTATTTTTGATTTTGGATGTTTAGAAAAGAATTTTTTTTCCACATAAACAAAGCCGAAATATAACCAAACATTAAAGCGGTTCCTGTGACGCGTCTGTGTAATTCTAAAATTTACCACCGGATCGGAACGCGGTCTCTCACTGATAAGATCCGGCAAAAAAACTCAGGGAGACGGTTATAATATTTATTCGAGTAATTCTATGTATTAATATCGTTCAACAACCATAACACAAGCATATTATAACTTGCTTACTTTGGTTTGCTTATTTTGCTTACTTAACTTGCAATTTGTGTAATTTGTCCGGAGATATTTATAATCATGAATTTTTTTACTCCTGAGTGTTTACTCTATTAATTGTATTTTAATACATCTCCGTCCCTACTTAACAGATTTTGATAAAACATATTTGCGGTTTTTATTATGTTCGTCTAGCCGTGTTGGTCCGGGTTCCGTTGTAGAATAGGCCAACTGCCTTCTATCCAGGCAGCTCGTAAGAGCCGAGCACAGTGTCTATTGTCACCAACACCGTGACATTGACAAGGTGGTAGAGTCTTGCAACGATTCGCCCGGATTGGTACCACCGCCTTTACTATTCCTGTCACAATAGCGTCAGTGCTTGACATTATCGTGTCCTGGTTTTGAGGGTAGGGTAAACTTACTTACGCAAGAGGCTTACCATCCCAGCCTCAGGTTGGCAACGCACCATTTCCACTTTTTGTATCTATAGGCGACGTGTATTTCTTACGATCAGGAAATCCGTCTGCTTGTTTGCCTTCCAATATCATAAAAAAACTAATTTTATTTTAGAAACTAACTGTGCCCGTGACTCCGTACGCGTAGATTTCGCTTTCGCAAAAAGTACCCTATTTTCTTTTTATATTGGTACATATACATGATTGACATAAATTGACTTAACTTCTTTATTTACCGATTATGTGATTAACATAAATTGATATAACTTCTTTATTTATTGATTTAAATGAAACAAAAACCTAATGTTAAATGAAGACCACAACATATTTCTGAAAATATGACGTTTCCTACATACTTGCCTAGCTTTTTTTATGGCATAAGACAACGAACAGGCACACGGGTCTCCTGATGGTAAGACACAACCGTGGCCTATAGACACCGTAGATGTTGTAGGTGCGCCACTGCCCTGTGGTCGGGGTGTTAGACCTATGTGCGAGTCAACCGGCTACCCTACCCTCCGGACCGGAACACGACAATGTCATATTAATGTACTGATAGCGATCAGTTACAGTTTTACTATATGTAATAGATGTAGAAAATAAAATAATTAAATAAAAACGCGGACGAAATCGCGGGCGCATCTAGAGTTATGTAAGTTTTGCATGTGGAAAACTTGTTTGGGATTTGACTCTATTTTACTATTTAAATGTCGCGTATACCAAAATAGACCAAATTTAACTAATCACGTGAATTAAAAATGATAATTTACCAATTATGCTTACAGCTTGAAATTGATGGAGAATTTACACTTATTCTCTATATAAAAATAATCTATCCCAGTATTTTTTACATGACGATTGCTGCATTGCAGTTGAATTA
>DVZL01003180.1:0-14295 GCA_018236625.1 Lasaia peninsularis
AGCAAACAAGCATGGCTCTCCTGATGGTGCGAGACAAACATGGCCTATAAACACCATAGTTGTTGTAGGTGAGTTTGTATGTAGGTCTGGTGTCCAAGTCTACCAGCTACCCCTCCGGACTGGAACATGAAATTGTCATTATGGCGGTAGGAATAGGAAAAGTGATGGTAGTAGGAATAGGAAAGGAATAGGAATAGGGATCCTTACCCAGGCGAGTTGCTCTACAGCACTTTTCCACCAGTGGTCTTGTTGACAATGACCTTAATAACCTATGCTTGCCTCTAACGAGCTGCCTGATATAAAGGCAGATGGTCTATTCTACACAGAGGATCCGGACCAACACGGAGAAAACACACACATTATACACATTTAAATAATCTATACCCAATAGGTAGTTTCAAACATTAAACATTAAAGTCAGATAAAAAAATTTATTCAGCATCACTACTGAATAAAAAATAACATTCAAATTCACACCAGGTCCCTCTCGGGGCAGACAAGAAACATTGAGTGCCAAATGTCACAATACCTACATACTAGTCTAGCTTTCTGCATATTAATTATTCTCTTCATACAAACACACAACTTTTTGATAATACAGAAGCAAATTGGTCTTAGAATGTCATCCTAGGTCTCACCGTGTACCTAAACCATCCACATTCACAATATATATTTGAAACCTATACACCTACCTGGTAAATCTGACAGTAATGTAGTTTCTACTGATGTGTCTAACGTAACTGCTGCTATTTCACTAGAGATACATTCTTGATCTTTAGATTTACAAATACAGCTTGCTAAATGTAATGAGTTACAAGCATTACAACTCACTTCATCTTTGGATATACTTGGCTCAAATGAACTGCAAAAACCATAATTATAATTAATTGCAATAATGAAACGAAACACATAGGGCAGCTTTAGGGGTTCAAATATGTAAATTTCTTTAAACCATTTACAAAGGTTAATTTTAACACATTTACAAACTACTAACAAATTACATACATAAGTTAATCTAATATCTTTTTAAGTATTTCTATGGATTAATTTTGTTGTGTACACAAGCATTTAATTTGCTTACTGGGGTTAGATCAATTTGTGTAATTTGTCCAGTAATGTTTATTTATTATATAAATAAACAACAGATTTAGTACTAGTTAATTCGATCTAGTTTATAGTATTTATCAAAATACCTATAAGCTTTTCAGGAAATTTAAAATTATAAATGGAACATACCTATTTCCATGGGCTAAAAGCTTTAAAAATATTTTCTTAAATAAGTAAATAAAAGATATAAATTACCTTACAATATTGGCAAGTAATTCCTGTCCATGAAGTTTATTTACATCCACTACACTAATAAGTAACTTAAATACTTCCAACAAATTAGTACACTGAATAACTCTTTTACGTAAAGTAACTGGCTTACAGGTTTCCACTGAAAATAAGTTTTGTACAAATTAACAAACACCATACTTACTCCAATATTATTAAAAAATTTAAATAATATCTAAATATATAAAAAAATATGTAAAAAATGTTCGACATATTAAGATATACCATCAAAAGTAATCACATAGGTTACTAGGAAACTTATGGACTCATAACCAATATCTCTAATATACTGGAGATAATATTTTGAAAACAAAGGAAGAAGTCTATAACAATGAGAATGAAAAAAAATTGTCATGAAATTAATAAAAGTAGTTAGTCATTGCACGGATATCATTTTAATTATATTAAATATAATATTATATATAATTATATTCATATTAATTTGTATATAACCTGTGTTTTCTTGACTATATAATGTAACTGTTACTTACCAAATATTTTAATCGCTCTATATTCAGCCAAAATATTTCTAAGTGATGTCATAAACATTCTGTCATACTCATTTCTCATCGCGTCCAAATACGGGCTTGCTTGTAGAAATTCATCATAAGCAGTCATAAGTTGTTCTTCAGCAAGGTATCCTGAAAAAAACATTTTATGACACAAATCCGTTAGGAACTATTTAGGTACCAAACAACGTTTTTACTCCCGCCAACTTACCGAGAACAAGTTTAGCCAAATCATGAGATGGAAAAGGTGGAATCGCCATTATTATCATAAAAATTGAACACTTAATACTATTAAACGAATTTAAACATTAAAATAGATATTGGTAATCTTTGTAAAAAGAATATTTTCCATTTGTATCAAAGATAAACAATAAACGCGCTCTATCAAAATTTAAGCGCCTAAGCCAATCTGTCATTCATGAATACTAAAATGTCAAAGTCACGGTCAAACTAAAATCAATTTAACTGTCACTTGGTAGGGATGCACCTTGTAGTTATAAAGTTGTACCCAGTATCTGGAGGTTACACTCCTAACGAAGATAAGGCTATGAACTAGAAAAGAGGTAAGTTTTATACTGGACTGAATTATAGTATTATATACCATTAACATATTCTATATTCGGTCAATAAATGAACATTTTGTTGAAAAGTAAACTTTTTATAATATATAGACGTTACCAAACAAAACTAGACGTCTTATGATGATATTCAAGAAATAAAAACAAAGCATCATATCTAACAAGCTTTTTATGTAATAAAAAGTATGTTAGAAGAATAAAGATGTAATACTAATAATATTCGATTATAAAAATAATAAACATATACTTAATTATCAATATTATATTTTGAATATTATATTTGAGGCCCGCCTTTTATTTTTTGATCTGTACTATAATTTTACAGTCGTGGCCGTTGATCAATATTCATTCATTATATAAATTACTAGCTGTGCCCGCGACATCGCCGCGTTTTTAGTATTTAATTATTTTTACATTTTTAAAATAATAGTAGCCTAAGTTACTCCTTATCATCTTATATTAGGTACCTACCTAATACCTATGCCCATCCTATCCCGAACGGCGAACCCCGATCCGTCCCTAGAAACTGTCATGGCGGCAATGTCTTTCGTCATATACAAATTGCACCTTGTCATAATTTTTTAATTTGTACTTTTGGTGTAATTTCGCATTAATTTTCTAATTACATTACTATTTTTTGAAATTGTTTTTGTATTTTGTTTTAAATTTTTGCTACTTTAAACATAAACCATGAGCACCGCTACATCTACAGCTTTATTTGCTTGCTCCCGTTGTTTTTCGCGACATCCTTTTGAAGAGTTGTCTCCTGGCGAACAACTTTGCAAGGTATTGCTCTCGATATTAATTTGTTTCATTGTGTCAATAGTAACTTATAAATAAGGTTAGAAAACAAATAGTCGTTTACTGTTATTCTGACGTCAGTTATTACACTGGGTATTTGTGTATATTTCAGGAATGTCGTGGTTCCTTCCCGGTCGTCAAGTGTACATACTGCCGCTCGGAGTTTCAACAGACAAGGTCAGTGCAATTTGCCAAATCATGTGATAGTAAAACATTAGAAAAGCTCATGGCTCACGTCACAACTGACTTAGGAGTTAGATGATTAATTTAAAGGAATTTTAACTATATATCCTATATTAAATAAATAGATCGAGTTGAAGATTTCAGCCTCAATAGGTGACCTTAATTAAGTTATTAGTTGTTTGTCAGACAGTTAAATCTGGACACTTCACTATGGACTAGGGGCAAGATAATTATAATGAAGTTTGACTTTGATACTTATTTATTATATCACATGAGAGCTTCCAAGTATTTTCAGGAATAAAAACTACTTTAATGGAACTTACAATTCAATAACTTTTCTAAATAAAAATATATCAATATAATATTTTGACCTTTGTTTAAGGATCACAATTAAATACAAGGCTAGGAGGCTAAACAAGCACAGACATTTGTGTGATGAACACACATATACATTATATTACTGGGTCTGGGTGCTTATTAAAATAATTATTCTGGTATCTATTGAAATATTTCTTGTTATTAAAACCATCGTCTTTCGATTTTGTACAATTAGAGCCTTTGTGATCCAGTGGTTAATGCTTCGGACTTTCTGATAGTCTAGGTTTAAACACTACCGTATAACAATATAAAAATATAAAATAATCCCAATTTTTGTATTCAAATATATATAATATATCTATTTGGCCTATTTTTTGGTTCTAGATTGTAGAGGTCTGGTGGCAGTTGCTATGTAAAAATTAGTGCCCCTGTCAAATCCCCTAGATTAAGTAGACGACCGCATTATTATCTGATATAGAAACAGGATAAGGCTATAAGAGAGCTAGGACTAGAAAAGTGGGATGTGTTCAACTAACATATTTTTTTGGGATACCTATTAATTATTATCACTTTTTGATTGAAAATGAGTCCAATATAACATTGAAAATAAGTTTCACACAAAATTAACCTCGGAATAATTGTAAATGTATTTAAAGTTGCTTATTTTTTACAGTAAATCCAACACATCATCAATATGTAAAAAATGTGAAGCAAATGTGAAAGCTTATGGCAAGCCTACAGCGTGTGAATATTGCAACATTATTGCTGCTTTTATTGGTAAGATTTATAAAAAATGGTCAAATGTAAGAGTACTGTACCAAATCAAATGTTTATAGCAACCAAATACACCAAGCAACTACTTGTTGAATTTATCCCTACCTAAAAATGGATACCGATAACTATCGGACTGGTTGTTTGTTGTAAATAATTCTGTATTGTATAAATTTCGTACAATAGTACATGATACATTATTATTATTTTTGTATTACAGAGTAACGAACACACACACAAATTTTCATATAAATAGTATCATTAGGTTTAAATTAAATTTTTTAGGTAACAAATGTCAACGTTGCACTAATTCAGAACGCAAGTATGGACCTGCTGTAACTTGTGAACAATGCAAACAACGATGTGCTTTTGACCGACATGATGATAATAAGAAGGTAAAATATATAAAATAAATAAATATTGTGATGCTCATATCCCTGAAGTAGTAGACACAGGTAAATATGTACCCATGATGGCCAATCATATTAGGTCTACAGGAGATTTAACAATTGACTAAAAACTAAACCCAGTCAGTCAGGAGAAAAACATTGAAATAAACTTCTTGGCAACCAAGATTTCGAGATGAAATTAAATATTATTAGAAATATTTTATCTTATCTGTAAAAAAAACATTTATTTAATTTTTTTCTGAAAGCAAATCAAATATCTTATAGAAAATCTTATAAATTTATTTCCTATTACAACAGTATTATAGTATAATTTTTCTATATGCATATGCATTCTCTTCTCATTTGTTTATATTTTTTCTCGCCAGGTTCCTTGTGGGCTAGGCATAGAGTATAATTTATGGAGAGAGAAAATGATTAACTATGATAAAATATAAAATTACTAACTACGTACAACATCTAAACACATATACGTAAAAGGTAAACAGAGGCAATAGCAAAAATAAATACATTTAGGGAGAATACTTTTGAAAAGTGAAAAATATCATACAGGATTGATTCATGTTGGGTGTTTTCCTTTTCACTTGTGTCTACTATGGAGTGTTGGTAATATGTAGCAATATACTCAAGTTCTGCTACATTTACAATACTAAATGCTTTGAATGTTTAGTAGTAGTGTCCGACTTTGATGCACCATCACAATTCCCAGGTAGAACAAATTGTTCTGAGTCTTTCAGTTTATCTGAAAAGCAAAACATTGCCTGACACTGAATTTGTGTCCGATATGGCGACAAGCTTGCTACCTGTCACACAGTGGGACCTCAAATCATTGGCTAATCATAAGTCCATAATAATATGTATCCTTTGGGTAATATGGACATGATGATACATTTTATTGAATATTATTTTAACATGTTGAAATGAAGTTTCTTATTGTGAAAGGGGGCTAGACGGAAAAAATTCTCACGAAAAAAGTTGGCACAACACTTTTTGCTATAGTAATCCGGCGACGACATACATACCGTGGCTGTGTATGTGGATTACCATATCAAAAAGTGTTGTGTTATTATCGATTAATTAGTGAAGGAATTGTAATAAAAATAATAATCGTAACTTTCGTTCCATCCGGGTGTCCCTTGACACCTCTCAACTTTTTTTTTGTTAGAAATGGGTTGTCATTATTAAAAAAATACATGTATTTTAGAATTAGATAGTGCAAAATGTAATTGGTAACTAATTTTTGTTTTAGGTTGATGGAAAATTGCTATGCTGGCTCTGTACTCAATCACTGAAGAGAGCATTGGCTAGGACAAAGCAACACCTGTCAGGAGTGGACAAACATAAACACAGAGGCCACAAGTCAGTTTCATGTTATACTAGTAATATAATTATAAGTTTCACTCAGCCGACATTACAATATTTTATATAATCTTAGATATCTTCCAACTAGTTAGTAATTTTATTATACTTGAATTAATTTTTAATTTAACATAACCATAACATAGTTATTGATAACTTAATAATAGTTTTCACAAGATAAGAATAGCGAATATTTATTTAATTAAAAATTGGTGCACAAAAATATGAACAAAGGGGTCTTAATGTTACTTGGCATTCTCTACCAGTCAATCTAACATAATTAGAAATATACGTGAAGGGGTGGACAGAATGATTAATTAAAAATATATTATGTAAATAAAAAAAATATAATTCTTATTAGAATATCTTTAACATGTAGACACTATTCTTTGTTTCATTTAGAGTTGCAGTCCAATCCTACAAGATCAAAAATGGTTTAATTACAGGTCCATTCTATATATATCAACTGATATGATTGCCTTTTTTATTTAAAAATTTAAATAATAGAATTTGACTTTGGGAGATAATTTTTATTAATGGGATAAGGTTGAACAACTATTCTTTTGACAATAAGAAACAACCATGGCCTATAGACACTACAAGTGTTCTAAGTCCGTTGCCTTCCTGGTGTAGTTATAATGGCGTTTTATGTTCCAGTTTTTAGGTAACATAGGGTAATCCAATACAAATTTACATAAAATCTTTCTAACAAAATAAATTAAATTTGACCTTTGTAACATACCAATGCATTGACAGCTACCTCATAGTGCAGATTTCTATGAATACTGTTAATTGACCTCATTTGCCTCTTTCTCATATGTCTCTTTTTATATCCAGTCAATGAAAGATTAAATGTAGATGGATGGATGGATGGATGGGGAAGACCTAGGTTGACATTCCTTGACTAAATAGCTTGTGTATCAAGTGAGGGTTGTGTCCAAAAGTCTTCGAAATCATTGTGTCAAGAGAGTAATAAATGTAGATGATGCTGAGATAAGTACGTAGAAATCGTGACACTTGACACTCTGCCTATTCCGCCAGGGACCTGGGGCTTGAAGATGTATATGTATATACACTGTATAATATATACTAATATAACCTGTATATTATACAGGTATACTAATATACCTGTATAATATACGGTCAAATATTAGTACATAAACTGTTAGGTCTTTTTTTTCATGATTTTAATTTTTCTTTAAATGGTTAATGTCAAAAGTTTAGATATTCAATGTAAACAGGTCAAAAAGCAGCCATAAGGACAAACGCAAATCGGATATGATGAAGTCCATGAATTCAAATGATTCATTGAATGATTCACAACCGTCGGAGAAGAAATCCAAACTCAATCCATTACAAGGTTTGTATGGTCTAATTAAATACTAGTTCATACTATTTAAAACTAGTTTTAAGCCCTCATATAGTTATTTATTCATCATAGGAGAAGTAATTCTTTCATAGAGCAAATTATACGTTTTTTTACAATAAACTTATCAATCATAACAAATCACCTTAAAAAAAATTAATTAAATCTAGATTACATAAAATATGGTCATAATGTTGCTGGATATGTTGATGTTTAAAAATGCTTGGGATTAATTGTACCTCTTACTAATATTTTCTATGGTTTTTTATAATATAATTTTTTTTATAGTATAAGACAGCGAACAGGCGCACGGGTCACCTGATGGTAAGAGACAACTGTGGCCTATAGACACTATAGTCGGGCTGTTAGACCTTATGTGCAAGTCACATCACTTTGTCAAAAAAGACAAGCCCACTGAGTTTCTTTCGCCGGATCTTCTCAATGAGTGGCCGCATTCCGATCCGGTGGTAAATTTTAGAATTATATAGACCTGTCGCAAGAACCGCTTGTAAAGGTTTATGTGAAATGAAATTTTTTCTATTCCTTTCTATTCTAATCATGCATATCAGTAAACTGAATTTTGATCTTGGATCGTCAGTCTTTTTCTTATTTTCTAATTTATTCATTCATGTTACATTATATGATAGAAGAGGAGAGATTAATTGCAAGTATTTTTATTATCTATATATTTTGCAATATTGTAATTATTTTAACCTTCTTTTTATAATTTTGATTTTATATATTTTATCAAATTATTTTCGCCTCTAGGGTCAAGTGTAGTCGGTGTCTGTCTGTGTTCGAAGAACAATTTTTTCAGGTTTTCTGAAAAAAAAAATTGCCCGAGAATGTATTTATGCCCGACATGGCGACAGACTTTCCATCTGTCACATCATTGGTATTAATAGCATATATATGCACCTCTGCTCTTTGCTTTGGGGATATGTTTGTGACGATATCTTTTTAAATTTGTACGAAGATCTTTTACATCAAAGTGGACCCTCACTAATCCGGACCCAACCTAATCCGACGCCCCTTGTAATCAGACACGCCTATCATTGTTGATTACACATAAAAAATCCAAAAAATCTTCGCTAATGCGTGATTGATAACTTGCATGTGGGCACTACGAATATTACCCACGCGTATTGTTTTACTTTGAATTTACAGTATTACAGTAATTACAGTAGTTTAGTAAACACATAATATTTGCCTAGCGAGCGTTCATTGTTGTTTATGCATGTACACAATATTATTAGTTGAAATAGATTCTTTAATTTATAATTGGTCGGAAGGTACTTTTATTAAAAAAGCCCTGACAATAGAGGATCTCAGTACTCTATAATCCACAAATCCGATAGTCCGACATCGCATTGCAAAACGTTTTTCGGATTACCGGGGGTATAGTAAATCACAAGCACTGATTGTTGAGTTTGCCCCATTATCATTACATAGTATAAAACATAGTCGCTTTCCACTCCTGTCTGTCCCCATGTATGCTTAGATCTTTAAAACTTCTCAACGGATTTTGATGCGGTTCAAGAAAAAGGTTAATGTGTATATAGCATGCATAATATACCCGTGCGAAGCCAGGGCGGCTCGCTAGTTTATTATAATATCTGTTATGTAATGTGTAATTGTCTAACATGATTTAGGTGAACTGATAGACCCGAATAGTTCTGACCACGTAGTAGCCATGACTCAGCTGAAAGAGACTATTGCAAGTCTACAGAAAAAGGTGCAGCAAAAGGATATGGAACTTCTTTCAAAAGATAAGCAGGTACATGTTTCATATTTTTATTTTTTACTCAAGTACGGGAGTTCTATCTGGGAACCACGGTGGATCTAGTGGACTACCATTCTGATAGTCCTAACTTAAGTACATAGTCTGAGTACTCAAACGGATGATAACGGAGAACATTGTGTGGAAACCCGTAACCTTGCCAAATCTAGGGGAGATTAGGTAGCCGACCCCGATGTCATCTGATAAAGGATAAAATTGCCACGAAGAAGTTACAGAAGTTCAATATACAGGATATCTTATCGACATATTGAGCTTTTAACTTCTTAGTTTTCTTATGGTGATGGAAAACATCATGAGGAAACCCTGGATTTGTGCCCGATATGGTGCAAGTGTTTGTCGCTTATCATATGGGACCTAATATTGTCGGGTAATCTCGGGTATGGGCATAAATATATTTATATAAATTAAAGATCTTAAGTAATCTACAGGACTCACCAATGTTCGATAAAACCAATCTATTACATATAAATAAAATTTAAGTGTCTGTATGTAATATTAAAATAACTGCATTTTATTGATGTGTAAATAAGGTTACGAGCTAAATATATACCAAAATAATATTTTTTATAATTTTTGTCTATGTGTCTGTTTGTTCTCGCTAAACTCTGAAATGGCTGATTCTATTTTGATGGGACTTTACTCGCAAACAATTAATATAATAAGGGATAGGCTACTTTTATTTACTTATATTCAAACGCGGACGAAGTCGCGGACACAGCTAGTAGTTAATAAAACTAAGATTACAATTTTTGGACATGAAGATAAAAGTTATTTTAGGTTAAAAAAATCATTAAATATTCAAAAGTAACTTAATTATTTCAGATAACAGAACTGAAAGCCCAACACCACAATGACACGACCGATTTGCGAACTGAAATGAAGAACAAGGAACGTTTAAACGAGACGAAGTTCACCTTAATGAACACTAAGATTCAGAATCTGTTAAAAGAAGTAGCGACTTTAAGTAAATCCGCAAAAAAGACCAGCAAAAATACAAAATCCGCTCTGGCGAATGCCGAGAACAGCGGCAGCGGCACAGACAGCCCGAGCACGAACTAGGACAATTTCAAATAACTTATTAAGTAGTAATAATTTGAGCTGGAATATACTTCCTATTATTTTTTTACCCTACAAATGATTTCATTTGTAGTTTTTTATAAACCTAATCTTAAGTAGTGCTATTGATAAAATTTATTTTTATTGGACAAGATGTTCCAGCGTTTCCGATGAGAACCGTGTACGGGATTGATGGTGTTAAAAGTTCAAAGTTTCACAAAACTTACTGTGTTATTGAGATTATCTCTCTCTTTATAGTAATAGATTACGGATCAAAGATCAAAATAGAATGCAACCAGAGTTTTAAATTTGTAATTTCCAAAATATCTCCAAAGTTCTTTAATCTCCCCGGTAGTCCAAAGAGAGTTAATAAAATGGGTCTAGTTGTTAAAATTATATTCATTTGTGATTGATCGGCTCCGTGGTGTGTTGAAGCATGATGTACCAGGTTCGATTCCCGTGTAAGTTCTTATAAGATTTTCAGTTTGAGCCTGGGAGTGGATTTGTGCCTATATGACTTTGGACTTGAGCATTCAAGTATTACGGCATTTTGGGGGGAGGGGGTCTTATAAAACGTTACGATGCGTTACAGGAGGGGTTCGAACAACAAGTTTTTATAGGTAATCTAATGTTCCCTTCCCACATAGGACCAAATAGTTTAGTTTCATTTTTTTTAATGATGGCTTCCAATCGCTACTTGGCAACTGATTTTGTCATTGTCAATGTGAATATGCAATTACACTAACGTGAATTTGTGCAGTTGTATAGAATTAGGTGGTTCAGTATTAAAAACAAACACTTAATCCACCAAATTAATTTCACAGTTTAATATCATACTTTCTAATGTGTTTTTATGAGGAGTTTTATTATTCTGGGATTATATGTAGTTAGCAAACATTTGACACTAGAGAACTACCTTTATTGCGCCAATATATTTCAGAATAGAGGACGAGAAGTAGAGTATTTTTAAAAAAGAAGCGATCGGACAAAGACTTTCTGCGTAAGTGAAGGGGAGGGTCACCTGGACTGCATTTGCAGGGGAAGATTGCGGTAGGAATAGGTAAGGCAGTGGATCTCTACCAAGGTGAGTTGCTGCGAACCACTCTACTACCTGTGGCATTGTTAATAATGATCCAATTAACCTATGCTCCAAACGGGGAAAACCAGCACAGAGATGCCTTTAATCAGTAGACAAGTAACAAAACAGAGATGTATCAAAGGTATTTCATATGAATTAATGAAATAAACATGACAACTCCGGGTTGCATTCTTTTGTCGCCAAAAATTTAGAGTTAACTTAAAAATGAATCGAAGAAATCAATTTCATTTTTAAATTATTAATTTAAGTTTGACATTTGACATTAAGTTACAATCATAACTTCACTATCATGCTATGTATTTTTCTTAATTTTTTTATCTCGGGTTCGATTCCCGGATAGGAGTCGTCCATCTATTTCGTCACACCAGTTTCATGATTTTCGCCCCTCCCCCCGTCTTTGTGACAGCTGTTCACATTTGTGAGACTCCACAACCTTGCTAGTGTGACGTCACATTTTTTGCAAACTATTGAATGACAACAGCGATTCCGAAATTATTTTTTTAATAAAATTAACATCAAAATCAAACTATTAACAAAACAAAAATGATAAATAATATTCATTTGAAGATTTATCAAAGGGCGTCTAGACGGTTGGCACGTAATATTCGCAGAGCGAGTGGTCGACAATACAATTTTTATATCATATTTTAATAGATACGTTGTATATTGTTTGAGGTTTTCGTGAAAAATAATTTAAATTTCGTGTTTTAACACTTACTCGTAGATTATAATTGAAATGTGACGTCACGTAATTTAATACACCCCCCCCCCAGACTGTTGTAATACAATGTCACTCTTCGTCGACCCCCTCCCTCGGCCTTAACGTGTGACGTAATTTATGGATGGCCCCGTAGGGGAACTTGTTATAAAGTTATTTCGGTTTATCTGAAAAACAACGCTGCCCATGATTGGATTTGTGCCCGATAAGGCAACGTACTTGCCACCTGTCACGTCATGGGACCTAATATCGTTGGCTAATCGTGGGTGCATGTATAACTGCCTACCCCTCCGGGGATATGGGCGTGACGATATTTTATTTTTGTTAATAAGTTGCTGCATAAGTTATTTATTGAATCACTGTAAAAAGACATAGGAAATTGAATTACCATATCATTATTTTTTTAATAGATCGTAGTGTTGCTAATTGAACGGCGTTATGCAATAACTAAACAAGCTATGTAATGATGTTAAATATATATTTGTAACTATTTAATACGATATTTCAGTTTATGTTTATAAGAGAATGAAAGATTGTCAAAACAGATATACAATGCGAGTGTGGATGGTTGGTACCTGGGGAGACCATGCTTGCCACTTCACGACAATAACGAATATTATGCGTGGGTGGTGTCAAAAGTAATAAATGTGGAGGAAGCCAGATAAGTAGGGAATCGTGACAATGGGCACTTGATACTCTCTGCCTACCCCACAGGGATCTGACGTGAAGATATGTGTTTATGTATATTTCGGTGTCTCGGTAACACTTGTTTTAAAAGAATATACATTTATCAAAAAGATATCCAAGATCCTAGGTACCTACCTCGATTATCTCTGGCTTTTAATGTCATGACATTACTATTTTTATGTTGTATTTTTTTAAAAATAATCAAAAGGCATAGTTACTTAAACTATATGGTATGATGTTGTTACGTAACGTCGTCCAGTTATTTTATGTATGTGAATGTATGTAAAAAAACGAGAAATTAATTGAAAAACTACAGAAGTAATATTTCAATTGCACTGAAATTAACCTTAATATCTCATTTTAAAGGCTTCATGATTAAAGTTTTTTAATTATATTAAAATTGTAATTACTGTTACATCAGACTTCATCCATTCTTATAACTGGCCGGAATGTCTGTTACATATTTTAAAAACTACATCTTAATTAGTGGAAATGCAAAATAATTTTTCAAAACACCATTAATGTCAGAGATTAACAGGTTCAAATAAAAACACTGATTTAATTAACTTATTTTTTAAACATTTAAAAATCATAGAAAAATCGATAAAAAATAAATTAAATGTTTCTATATTTGTTAATTTTTGACTTTCAAATCAATATAATCATAATATTTTTAACAATTATTTGTTTGGAAATTTTGTTAAATCTTTTGACAATGGTTTAACATATATATATGAAACCAATAAATGAAACGTTATAAATGTCTCTTGAATAATGTCGTCCAACAAGTGAATAAATAATTTCAAGCAAATTGTTCACATTACTAAGGAAAAATTCTTAAAATAAGCACGCAAAATATGCGAAACTTTTTTTTATTTCACTTTTAAATGTTATGGTGAAATATTTACTATAAAATAAATTAATACATTCCGCATAACACTTTTTATCAACAAAGAACAGTTAGTCAACAAATGTCTTATCTTTTAAGCAATATCTACATTTACGATGTTCGTTAGTAAACAATACGATCAATTTTATCGACGTCCCAATATTATAAATAAATATCTCTGGACAAATTTATTTAATTGATCTAACCCCAAAGTAAGCAAAATGCTTGGGTTATGGGTGTTAGTCCACTATTCTAATACATACTCAAATGGATACCAGAATAAATTTAATAAATACCTAGACCTGCGGGGCTATTGTGTATCTTTTTGACAGTTAAATGA
The DNA here is from genome assembly GCA_018236625.1 of Lasaia peninsularis. NCBI lineage: Eukaryota > Metazoa > Arthropoda > Insecta > Lepidoptera > Riodinidae > Lasaia > Lasaia peninsularis. Next base: position 14,218 of record DVZL01003180.1, read on the forward strand.
TACGAACTCCTAGCCCAAATTTTCGTATATTCACTGTCAAATGGCGTGTTTCGTATTGTCTAATTATTCTTGTGACGT
>DVZL01003181.1:0-14293 GCA_018236625.1 Lasaia peninsularis
ATGTCTGCAATTTGAAAGTTGTCTGTATTATTAAAATAATTCACGCGGGCGAAGCCGCGGGCGGACAGCTAGTATAATATATACGTCGGGTTCCTTACGGGGTAGGTATAGAATATCGAGTACCTGCTTCCACTTTTACTTTTGCACTTGATAGAACGCCCTTTTGTTTCTGCTGTGTAATATTACGTCAGAGAAAAATGTGACCTACGATAAGAGGACAGTAGGTTTAAATGGAAATGTTCTATAGCATATAGGTTGGGTGCATAGGGGGGAAGAGTCGAACCCAAAGTCAGCTTAAGCAACATCAGAGCTGCATAGTTGATCTAGCAGTTGGAGTAATTGTTTCTTCGACATCAGACCAAACCGAGGACTAAGAGATAGTTTTTCAATTTATAATATTCGTACCAAATAGAGCGTATATATAAAAGAAAGTTGTATTAGTTAAACTATGTATAACTCAAGAACAGCTAAACCAATTTGGCTCAAAATTGATGGAAGGGTAGCTTAGAATCAGGAAACGGACATAGGATAATTTTTATCCCCTTTCGTTCCGTTCTCATGAAATTTTCTATTCATATCGGGTAGATCTGAGAATCGGTCAACATCTTTTTCATATCCTAAGTGATGACGGTACGAAATTCGCTGAGATAGCAGCTGGTTTGTTAATATATTTGGGTTTATCCATATTTCACAATATTCTTCCAGCTAGAGTTTTCTGAATCTGTCGGGCGCGCTTAATCAAGACGCGAAGCCATTGTGAATGAAGCTTCCAGGTCAGATAATCCTGGAGATAGGTAGACTTGATTGACCAACGCAAATGCTGCATACACGTGTCAAGCTAGACGAAGTGTCATCGAACCAAAAAGCGTAATATCCTGCGAATGTATTAAAAATAGCGGCGATAAAAACAAAATGCACAAAGTACACTTCCTCGCAGACAGCACTTCCTGCTGGTCAGGTGTCGTTGACTGGCGATGGAAAAATCTAAATGCAGAGCCTCCTCCGAATTACGATTTAACAACGTTGGCGCTAGGTTGGGGTGACCATTTTTAAGGTCTAAAAGAAAATGTAATAAGAAACTTTTAAGCGTGGGGCGTTTTAAACGTTATAAATTAGAGTAGAATATTGTAATATGTAACAATCATTGTTATAATATGAAATTTAAGAAATATATGTGAAACTTACAAATATTAATATTAATTTGACAATTACAAACTTTTAAACCAATAGTAAATAGATAATTTTAATTTTAATTAAAATAACAATTACTCAGCGGAAGAAATAATTAAAATTGTAAAATCATCAACCCTAGAAGCCGACTGTTAGGTGGATTATTTTAAAAACCTATCTTGATTACATAACGCTACAAGAACGCTAAAATCACTGGAACTTATTTTTGAATGTACAAAACACATATTTTGCAAATAAATTATTTTCATTTCATAAAAGCTTAATTCAAAACGGCTTATATACCAAATGCGCTATTTAAATAAGATTGTCTCTAACTATTCCAAAACTAATGAACACCCTACTAGTTGCCGAATACGAGCGGAAATGAAACGGACGTGACGTAAGCTTCCGAGGTTCCGCACAGTTTGGGCAATAACATTGTCACTCATGTCACTCCACTATTATGACCCCATCCTTCCCGTTCGCCTACGGCCCGGGAATGACAACTCTATTACTTTTCTATCGCGAAGTTCTTTGACATAAGATAGCAAACAGACGGACAGATCTTTTTATGAAATAGACGAAGTCGATTGACAGCTACGGTATAACAAATAAACATTAAATACATAAATCCGGGTTTGCTCGGGTGGAAATATAGCCTATGCCATTCAGTGACCATTCCTTGCATTTTAAATCTGCAATATCTTCGAATATATTTGTTCAAATCTCATGCTGTAAACGGTTATATTGATCTATATTAAATGTACAATATGTTTAAGATACTTAATTAGATAAGAATTGATGCTGTATTATTCAAAATTGCGTCGTGAATAAGCCATTATTTCGAGTAAAAAGTGAAAGATAAAAATTGGTTATTATGAGTTATCCCTAAGAGACAGACATATGCCATCACGGACTTATTTGTAGACCTTTTTAATGTGTATAACATTATTTTGACTTATCTCGTAGGGTTTAGCGAGCGTTTGGAATATAAGCGTCAAAAATGAGACATCGCATAAGAAATCTCAAAAATATCAGTGTTTCTCTACCATATTATACATAAAAACCTGCCTCTGAACGACTGATATACGAACAGCAGTCTTAGTAATAGCACTTCTTCACCCTTTGGGTACGGTACCATAAAAACATTTCGTAACATTTACAAAGAACAATTAAAAATAATCCCATCGTGACATCTCTATCAAAGCCATCTACGCAGTAAAAAAACTAGTCCATTCAAGCGCAGTAGCATATCCAAAAATGGCTGAGGGTCGTGTGTATTTAAATTTGGACAAAAACCTCTCAGCTACTTAATTGTCCCTAATTTGGTCAGTTAGAACACCGAAATGACCACATTTGGGACGTGAGTCAGCCTCCCACGCGTCACTTTTACACCCGATCAATCCACCTTAAGATATCCTTACAAAACATACGAGGTTATCAAACATTAATTATTCTTTTTAGTTGAATAAAACGTGCTTATGCGAGGTTATCAAAAATTATTTATGCCTTTTAGTCGAATAACACGTGTTTATACAAGGTTATCAAAAAATAATTATGCTTTTTAGTTAAATAATTTTTTTTTGTATTCTTACGTCTTTTAAGGTTCCGTACTCAAAGGTTAAAAAACGGAACTCATTACTAAAACTCCGCTGTCCGTCTGTCTGTCTGCCAATCTGTCTGTCACCAGACTGTATCTTATGAAACGCGATAGCGCTTTAACAACAAGTACTAAAAACAGTATAAAATAAATATATATGTAAAAAGGTTGCTCGTAAAACACAAACACGATTTTTTGGCCATTTTGACAGATAATGGTACGGAACGCTTCGTGTGCGAGTCCAACTCGCACTGGACTGTTTTTTTTTATTTTTGTTAAGCTTTAAATTGATTTCAAATTTTCATAGGTAGGGTTTTCTACTATTTTCCATATTGATTGGTCAAGGGTCAGACATGATTTAATGAAACTTTTTACTTACCTTTTTCTTTTAAGCATTGTTCTAAGAAAGGAAATGTTGTCAACTTTTTAAGATTGGCAATGTGGGAATATTTGAGTTGTTTAGGGACCCGGTGATAGTTTATCATCGCTGAGTTTTTTTGCCGGATTCCAGTCTAGTGGTAGTTTTATATTAATTTCGATGTGAACAAGTAATATTTTGAATCCGAATAATAATCAGGTGATTTTTATTAGGATCAGGCTTTACGAAGTGCTGCCTTTATCTTATACACGCATATGTTAAAAAAAACAAAACGAACGATTCAAAATTCGATTTCAAATATTCAAATTTAGAATGCGTTGGAAAAAAGATGGCTTCACATTTTCGTTTGAATTTTGTAACAAATAGATGTTAATAACTACAAGATATATAAACTAAAACTTATGTAATAAATTATATGACCTTACTATATTCGCTACAAATGCTTTTGTTTAACAGACAATCCTTCCTTGTCACCTCCCAGGGAGCATAGTAATAATAGGCATTATAGAAATAATTCCAATGCACGGGACCACCCGGGCTCTGACCTAGGATGTCCGGAAATCTGGTCTAGAATAATCTTAGCGCTGGCTTTGATCTAGCGGTTTTAAATACACATTCAATTGATATTATTCTGATTCGTATGCTAATACATTTTACGATGTGAATTGTGTGGTCTTGGTTGTTTAAATACAAAAAAAAAACTCAAAAAGTCAACAAAAATACTGATTACTAAGTTAAACAAAAATCTCTTCATGGATATTGGTCAAATTTATATGTGACCAATCAAATTTGTATGTATCGGACTCGCGTATTTCTATGTTTAAATGTTCAGTGCTATTATTTGTGTTAAATATATGAAATTAAAAAGAAATATATGAAAAATATTCCATTGTTTGCATTTAGTTCGTTCTTAAAAAATATGATCGCGAGTCCGAAGGGTTCTGTACATTTGTTGTGTGGGAGAACCTTTTTATATCTGTTTTTAGTATATATTGTTAAAGTGGCGATAAAAATACATGATACAGATCATGTATTTCTATAAAAGGAGAAAAAACACGTTTGTTGTATGAGAGCACCCTTTATATGTTCATTTTATTCAGTTTTTAGTATTTGTTGCTATAGCAGCAACAGAAATACATCATCTGTGAACATTTTAATTGTTCAACTATTACGGTTCATGAGATATACAGCCTGGTGAAAGACTGACAGACGTACAGCGGAGTCGTAGTAATAATTTCTGGATTTTATTTAACCTTTGGGTACGGAACCCTAAAAGACGTAAGAATACAAAAAAATATTATTTAACTAAAAAGCATAATAACTAAAAAGCAAAATTAATTATGTGATAACCTCGTATAAACAACCATAAATAGCGTTCCGTTTTATACTCTTTGGCTATAGAACCCTAAAAAAATTTAATACCTGTGTGAAAAATGGCTCAAAGTTCCCTACAGCACCTCATCTTGTGCTAATATGGGATAATTTATTTCCTGCAAACTTTTATTTTCCCCTATCCTTGTGTAAGCATTTCTCTTGTTTATAACATAATATATTTAATATACGATGGACTCGGAACTAATTTGCCCAAGAGACACTGACTAATACGAGTATATTATATTGACTATAGTAGTAATAAAACCAAAAATTAAAACGTTATATCGTCGTTGCAACTTTAAGACATCTTATGTGTAAAAATATATTTTAGGAGAAAATCAATAATAACTATCTACTGAAAATATGTAATGAAACAAATTAAAACAAAAAATATAGGAATCAGCATCATTATTTATTAATTTTTACTTTGCTATTGTTGATTAAATTGAAAAGTTATAGTAAGAATAATGTAGGAGATTCTTTCAGTAGATGGTTTTTATCGATTTTTTTACACATAAGAGGTCTTAAAGTTGTAACGACGCTATGCTCATCTCTTCCGAGCTGTCTGGTTGAGAGGCAGATGGTCTATTTTACATGGGATAAAAAACGTTGGATCATTATAAAAACACTTGGTACTGAAATAAAGCGGTCCCCCACAGTCCACAGTACCCAAGAGACGACAGAAGTTTCCAAACAAACAGATAAGTAACTCATAATATAAATCTTCTTTATTTTTTCCTTTTCCGAGAAACTGTTTTAGATAAGGATAAAAGTTTTTATTAGAAAAAGTAGGTGAAAGTTTGAATCAGCGTTTGTCTACGAGTATTCATAAAAATAACTTATTCTACAACTTATATACTTACCAAAGAGTTCCACTCGTACCGAAGGCGTGTTATATAGCTTATCACCTTTCCACAGAATTGCTATAACAAAGCTGTTTTTTCAAATCAATCTGTTAGTTTCACAGATTGGCAGGAACAAGTAAACAAAAATGTTTAACCTTGCTATTTTTGTATTAACAGATAAATTTAGATTTATGATAATTTGTAAGTAATAAAACTAAAAAAAACCGCTACGAATTTTATTATATTCATTATTAAATATATGTATAATAAAATCGCATCTGTGGTCGAACGCAGTTGGTTTTTGATTTTGGCACACGAGGTGCTGGGTTCGATTTCGGGTTTGAGGACAGCGGCATCTTAGTAATACAATCCCGTTTTCCTTTTGTTCGTTTCATTTCCGTACTCTTTGGATAGGGTTCCCTAAAAAGTATCATTAATACATTACAATTACTCTACCACAATCATTGGTAGAGTAATTGTAAGAGCTTAGGTGGTACGCGCTTCGGACTTCCAATTCCGTACTCTGTGTTCAAACCGACCATGTACTTAAGAGTTTTTCTAACTTAGGTAAGAAAATATTCTGAGTGCTCTTACGGGGAAGGGAGACATCGTAAAGAAAACCGGGACTAGTGCCCGACATGGCGACGGACTTGCCACCTGTCACATTGCTGAACCTAATATCTTCGGCTAATCGTGGGTGTATATGTACCTCTGCTTACCTTTTCGGGTTATGGGCTTGACGATATTTATTTAAGTAATACGGTTACAAAGAGAAATATCAAAATCTATTCATACATAATTTGGTAAAGTATGCAAGCAACAAATATGCAAAAAAACATTCGTTGTCATTGAGAACCTCCTCTTTTTCAAGGCGGTTAACGTAGCCACCGCCTGTAGGAAGCTTAAACGTACACATGACTGGGATATGATGATGTTAAGTCCGCTTCGTACATTACCTTTAATATTTTAGCCTTTTCCTTTCTCGGTTCATAACATATTAAAACCGATTAGGCCGGCTACAGGGGGGACAAAAGAATTACACGTTAAGGATACCGATATACATACGTCATACCTATACTCGAAAAACAGGATATTTTTAAGCAATTAAAAAAAATATGTCTTTTTAACTGACTTAAATAAAATATGAATAAAATAAGATAGAAAAAAATAGGAAGAGGATTAATGTAACTTTTTTATAAATTTTGTATGTATTATGTTACGCGACATTTTTAAGAATAATTTAATAAAATATTTTTACATCTCTCATGTTGTGAGATGTAAAAATATGACAATGTAATGCATGCGGCAGACAGTAAAGCACTTTTGTTCCTGCCAGGCAGCTCCTAAGAGGCGAGCATAGGTTTTCAAGGTCATTGCCAACAAGACCACTGGTGAAAGAGTGCTTTGCAGTAATTTGCCCGGGTAGGATTCCACCACCTTACCTATTCCTGTCACCATAATGACGACGTCGTGATTCAGTCCGGAGGGTAGGGTAGCCGGTAGACCTGCACACCAGGCCCAACAACTCGGCCACAGGACAGCGACGCACCAACACAACATCTATGGTGTCTATAGACCACGGTTGTATCTTACCATCAGGAGAGCCGTGTGTTTGTTCACTTCCTTATCCTATAAAAAAAATAAAAAAATATTTTAGATAAATGTTAATTTGCAATTGCGAGTAAATTGCAGGGATAATATTAAAAAGCACGGATTGAACTCGGATACCTTCACCATGCTATTACAGCAAGGAGTATCTCGGTGTATTAGCATAATATGAGACATATTGTGATAATTAAGAGTTCATTAACCGGGTCCAATGTCGCGTCTGTTGTTTGTAACGGAGATCTATTTTAATTTATCCGTGGAATAAAAACTAGTAAGTTCAAAAAACTTGGGCGTTCTAAAATATTTTTATCAATTTTATATATCTTTTATTACGTGTCTTTATGATACGAATTCAAAATGAGTTTCGGAGGCTTCGTGGTGCCTCCAGATCATGCGTGGAGATTCCAACTCCGCCATGCGCCAATTAGTTTTTACTTATGCACATTTTCTGAGTTCTCTTATAGTAAAAAGAAAAACATCGCGAGGAAACCTGGGATATGTGACCGATATGGTGACGGACTTGCTACCTGTCGAATCATGGGACCTAATATCGTCGGCTAATCGTGGGTGCATATCTACCTCTACCCAGTCGTGGACGTGGGCATGGCGTTATGGGTGTGAACACAATGTATGTAGAGTGCTTAATTGTTAAGTGGTATGCTTTGAGAAACCAAGCGTGTATGCTGATTGAAGGCGCCCAAATTTAACCTATAATAAGGCGTGTCTAAAGCGTATATCTTAATCATAATTTTCGAATGACTCGAACAGAAACTCCTATAAACAAACAAAAAAAATAAGTATATACTCCTAATAATCTTTACTTCATGATATAATCTACATCCATGGATATTATACTCGTATAATTAATTACAAACTGTTTGGCAGACAGGGTCGCTTAAACAAAAGACTGACAAGCCAAACAGTACAAACATACTCATTCCTCACATAGACTGGTGTTAATTCTGTTGAGCGTTATTTTAATTTGTTTTAAGTTATCGCTATCTTCAGATTAGATGAACTTCCGACAGCCGTTTTATCTGTGTATTGTCGTATCTAGATGTCCTGAGTGATTTAGCACGACTACAACGTTCCATCATTTTTGTTTGTATTTCATCAGAAAAAGATAGCAAACATTTAAAATAAGTTTAAAACATGCGTCACTATTTCAAAAATACATTTTATTTCAATTTGTTCAAGTTTAATTCACAATGCCAAATGTACGGTTAACGTAGCTGGGTTATTTAAAAGTAACTGAGAGAAATCCGGAAGCGATCGGATTGGTTAGGTTTATCTTGTACCCACCGCGCTCCGAGAATTGATTGGCGGTCTTAATTGAAGAATTAGTCTTAATCTTTTCCTCGCAGGAGCTTTTAACAATTTACGATAAATCCTACGTTTTTAAACAAAAACATGTGAAAATAATCTACACATTGCACACTATATATCTGAATGCTTTACTTCTACTAGCTAGAGTTTCTGTCGAACTTCGCTGCGCCCGTGTAAATTGCTATTTAATTCTTTTTATAAGTTACTATTCTACCCCGGACGAAGACAAATCAAAAAACACAGTAAGCTTAAAATTGGATCATTTCTTGAGATATGCACGAGGCAGCGTATCAAGCCAAGATGAGACACGGGCACTGGCTGATCAACGCCAAGTTCAGACACGGGAACTGGCTAGCCAGCGCCAAGTGTAATCATATACGAACTACTTGGTGCCATTTTATACCCTTCCATAACTTGCGAACACACTTATTATCTTTTTTTTTACGATATTTAATAAATAATAACAAATATCTCTCGGTATAACATACATATTAGTCTAACTTCAAAATAATCCGACAAAGGGTTAGTTAACAAAAATAATACACAGAAATACTCAAATATTAGTTAACGATACCAATACTCAATACTCAAATAGACACTATTCTGACCCGGATATAAAAAAAATATCTATGTTCATTAAATGTCTGCCCCAGTCAGGAATTAGACACGAAGTTGAAGTAATGTAACTTGTGTAAGCTAAACCAATGATGATATATAGATAGATAACGAATTTTTGTAACTTAAGAAGAGAAAGGAGGATGAAAACATCACGAGGACACGCGGATTCCAGGTCTAGCATTACGCCTGGTTTTCCTTCTGAGTTGCAAAGAAGAGAAAGCCATGTATAAAAACTATCACCCTAGTCAAATGCCTTACATTAGGTAGCCGACCCCGATATCATCCGACATACAAACATAATAAGGTTAAGTCGAGGCAGAAGAAGAAAACAACATTACTTAAGACAAGTTTTATTTCGAGCTACATGCGCGAATTCATGAATTATACATTATAGTCCTCACGTAATAAGATCTAACTAAAATTGCAGCCATGTCAATTGTCAACTGCACAGTCGTATGTTTGTCGAACATTAGAATTTGCTAAATCCGGATTTCTATGCAGAGACATGGTTTAATTTGAGACGGCTGCATATCAATGACTTATTGATTTGAAAATTCAAATAACTATTTGAAATTAGAACTTGAATTTCAAATAGTTATTGAAATCAGTAACGGTTAGTTACTACTTCGAATAACAGCACGTAGTTTTACCATCAGGAACAACGCGGACGCTTCTTTTTTTAAATTTCTCGTCCTTTTGCTACGGCATCAGAGCTAAAAAGCAGAGTCTTAGTAATAGGGTTCCGATTTTTCCCTTTGGGTATAGAACCCTAAAAAACATTAAAGCCTACAACAGACACTCGTCCTTATATTAATGAAATGAAATGAAATTTATTTATTTGCCGAATATGGGTTTTGAAAAATATTTTACTACAATGTGGTGTGGAAATAATTTAAAACATAATTTATATTTATTTATTAATTAACTATATATTATATATACTAATTATCTTGTTGTTTATAAACATTATTTTTTCCTGACTTATTTTAACCCTGTCTAGTATTAACTATCACTGTTTTCAAACCTAGCCAGTCAGGAGAAGAAATAGCAAAACAAACTCACCGGCAACCAGGTTAAGGCCTCACTATTTTGTACTACCACCGTTTCCAAACCTAGCCAGTCTGGAGAAAAAACAGCAAAACAAACTCACCGGCAACCAGGTTAAGGCCTCACTATTTTGTACTACCACCGTTTCCAAACCTAGCCAGTCAGGAGAAGAAACAGCAAAACAAACTCACCGGCAACCCACTTCGGGGTTCTTAATTCGTCTGTATGTTTTTTGACCCTTTTTGTATGTTTGTTATGCAATTAACGTCAATTCCGCATGAATTTTGTTCATTTTTACTTTTTCTTTAATCTCTATCTCAGAAGTTTCCATATAAATAATAATTTATATTATGCTGATTGATTTATTACTTTTTTAAAATATGAATAAAAATAAAAAAAATCATTCATCTTGACGACATCATAATGAAATTAGTCATTTTTTTACATTTTTACCGCATTTAAATTAATAATAATTTAAAATTAAGCAGTGTGTTAAAATGTAAGCAACTTGTAAATGATTCGGAAATTGATGGCACAGAAATAGAGGGACATGAAAATTGGAGATCATTTAATTTATTTTCTGAGTAAGAATTAGTAAAATACAGTATCAATAGACATAGGCTTTTTGAAAAAATACGTATATTTTAATTCCACATATACTGGATTATAATTTTTTATATATTTTACAAGCTAAAAACAATAGTTTGATTAATTATGGTAACTAAGTTTGTTTGTGTGTCGGTATAGTTAAATAACAAGTACCCATAAGCACATAATTTGCTTTGAGGTTAGACGATTGTCTGTGATTTGTCGTAGATAAGAAAAAAAGAGTATATTACAATCTAAATAAGGAACGAGTCGTCTACATTACATAAAACAATTTTTAAGCTACAAAGAGAGTAGTAGTGTTAGCACAGAGATTTGTACCTACATTTAATTAACACAGGCATCAAATAACTAAGTCAGATTAATCCTCTGTAGTGAAAGGTGCTGGCTAAAAGGCGCATACTCCAAAAACCCCAAAGGCATTACAATAGGGATGACTTCGAAGTCCCTATAATCATAGTAGCGCGCTAAGACCACAGACTTCTTACACAATAGAATGGGCCCTTAATTATCAATGTAAAAAAGTGTCTAAATGAACTTGGGGCAAAAATAGTAAAATATATCAATTTTTGTAATTTTGTAGTAAAATATATAAACTCAGACTACCACTTATGGTTGACGGACTATACTGGTGAGTGACTGATTGATCCCGAATTGTTCTCTCAGAAGGAGTATGTTTACCCCCGACATGGTGGTACCGTCGGATAGAGGCAGATCTCAAATCACCCAGAAAAATCGGAAACGTTGGAAAAGTGGACGTGGTAAAAAATCAAACGACGGCCTGCCGAAACGGTGACAACCAGCGGGACCGTTTAGATGGAATTTTTAATCGGGGTCGGTGATTACGAATTTGACATCCGTTTTGAAGTCCAAGATAGCGACCGATCAAAGATCGACAAGGTCACAGCGAGCTCGCAGGCCGAGCTGTGAGCGCGCTGAGCACGCTGTCAGTCGGCACATCTTGGTACAGCTCCTGCTTTGGTAGTCAAAGTTTTGTGACAGACATCTCCATCGACATGCGTGGGGTTATCTCGCAACGCCCAGCCTCTAGACCACCAAACAAGTGCGTGGCCAACGGGTCGAACCGCGAGCTGCTAGCAGCTCACGCAACGACCAAAATCTAGTTTTGTAATAAAATTACAGCACACGATCACATTTTCGTGATATTTAAATTTTAAAACTGAAAAGAAGTATTTTTGCCAAACACTTCCTAAACCCGACAAATTCATATAGCTCATAACATTAGTATTAAAAAAACGAATCTTTATTTGTAAAATCAGTAAAATTACGTTTATTGTATGGGAGCCCCCTAAATATTTATTTTCTTCTGTTTAATATTTATTGTTTTAGCAGCAACAGAAATACATCATCTGTGACAGACAGACAGGGGAGTGTATTTATACAATTTCGTTTTTATTTTTTGGGCATAGAACCCTAAAAAATTAGGAGAGAGAAAAACTATCAATAAAACAGTAATTAGTAAGAGAAAAGAGTTGAGCACAGGCTGGCTTTTATGGTAGTAAACATGATTTTATTTCTGAGAAAAGTACGAAAATGTACGCTTAGTAAATTTTTGTTTTGTTTTTAAGAAGGATATGAGGAAGAAGGATATGAAATAAATAAATATATTTAAAATAGCATACAATGTGTCATATGTGTGATCACCTGACTAAGTTTATTTTTAGACAAAAAAGAAAACATTACAAATATAATATGATGAGGGAACATAATATTTCAAAACATAGCTTTTGCCTTCTAACTTTTGATCGGGTTAAAAATAAGTGTGTTGTAAGAAGAAAGCGTATTATATGTATTATATTAGCACAATTGTCTACTTGTTTGCGAAATACAACCAAGCATTCAGTTTTCCTGATGAAAAGAGACAAACCGTTGCCTAAAGGCAACAAATTTTACTCGTGCGTCGTTTACTAATGGCGGGATTTTAAGCTCACTAATGCTACTTTCGGGCACAAAACAGCAAAATAGACAGGTTATAGCTGCAGGGACAAGTAAAGCGTTCGCTCACAGCAGCAGTTCCTCCAGTTTAAATTAACCTGGACGAATTGCTGGACCATATGAAGTAATTGGCGTATTATATAAAATAAGCATACATAAAACATACCATAAACATACTCATATAAATATGATAATACTAAAGTCTTGGCTATGACAAATACTCCGACTTAGAAACAGAGCATCACTTTTCAATTCTTTCACCATTATAAGATGGCGCGGAGCCCATTGACTCGTCTATGCGTAAGAACTCTATGTCTGAAAAGCTCTCATTTAATTTCAGAACGCATTTTAGGGCGCGAGCCTCGACCAACATTTTCGAAATATAATATTCATAATAATAAAGTTTAAATTCGGTTCACCGGAACGTTTCTACGCATTTTAATATTACAATTCGAATTTCCATTCACTAGAAGGTAAAATTTGTGGCTATTGTTGAACTCTGTATAAAGGACATTGTAATCAAATACCAAACTCACAAAAACTTTCACTTAGTTTACATTCTATTTGCTGAAAATATTTTTTATTTTGACATCTGTTTTTGGACGTCTTTTGTTGTATACAGAAGGTAGGGTTTGATAATCGACATGAATCGAATTTGTATCATATTACATTTATTTTCTTATTTTACAGACCGAGGTTAAGTTTATCAACAGCTTTTAAATTATGCCACGTGTTTAATTAACATTTTTTCATAGCTAATAAAAACATTAACTTTTTAAAATTTACCTAAACCAACTTTATTTTTAACAATGTTTTAAATTTTTTTTTCTAAAAGAAATATGTTTCACTTTTAATTGTATTTAGAATTTAAAATACAAAATATTAACTAAAATTAAAAAATGATACATTGTGAACATATAAAATTTTCTTACTCCTCCTCCTCCTTTTGGCACAAAGTACAATTTTGTTGGCAAGTAGGTACCTAAATAGGAACATAATATTTTGCTTGTAAGCTTGTACACATTTTTGTATGTATGCCAGATTGCACGTTTACATGTACGCTAATCTGCATGCATGCTTGCATACGTGCATGTTTCTGATGATCAACGATAAAAACAAACATATTACTTTGTACTGAGATTTCACCACTGTTTTATTTTTATTGCTTACATTAAACTTTCTTTATTATTATGACGTGTTAACATAAACTGGGTTGCTTTTGGCAACACTTTAGAGTAACTCATAACTTTCAACTAGGTTAAATAGCTTATGCGAATGTCTGTTTATGTACCTCGCTCCGCTTTTATGAATTTTGTATAAGCTTAGAATTTTATGAATCGCCTCTATGGTGTAACGGTATGGCTGTCGCCTGTTAAGACTGTTAGCCGCGTAAGTTCCCGGTTTCGATTCCTAGGTCGGTCAACTTTTCTTAAATGTTTGTCAGATTATTCGGAGTAAGAATTACATTGCCCGGGACTGGAATGTACTCGTAGTAAGGCTTGCCACCTATCATATCATGGGCTATCTCAACACCCCTACTAGTTCCTAAACATAATGCAGATAATAAATACTTGTCTTTCATACCCTTATGTAGTTAGTTTAATAGTATACGTTTTAATTTTTTTCCCCGTGATGGTCCGGGTTCCGTTGTAGAATAGGCCAACTGCCTTTCATCCAGGCAGCTCGTAAGAGGCGAGCATAGGGTCTATTGTCACCAACACCGTGACATTAACTAGGTGGTAGAGTCTTGCAACGACTCGCCCG
>DVZL01003182.1:0-14291 GCA_018236625.1 Lasaia peninsularis
ATTTTCAGGAGGCGTTATTTTCAATTATTTTCAAATACGTGCTTGACGCCTTATGTAGTTCGTTACAAGGTTCATCCTACTATAAAACATCTATACAAATAAATAAAATTGGATTGTCTGTATGTAATATTAAAATAACCACTATCTACTTAATGCATGTGTATATTTACTAGATACATATACGAAAACCACTTTTTTTATCTGTTTGTCTATTTATACCCGCTAATCTCTGAAACGGCTGGATCGATTTTAACAGCACTCACTGACAGACTGCTGCTGAAAAAAGAAAAACTTAGAATAATTTGATTTTAGAAACGCGGACTAAGTCGTGTGCATGGCTGATTATTAATATAATTGCTTCTAATAACTGTTCTATCTATTTTTAAACACAAAATTACTCACCGTAATGTTGTAGGGAATACTCTAACCAGAATATTTAACTGCAGATTTAGGGCTGTCTGCAAAAACCCACACGTAGCTGACAACAACATAGCTATTTGCAGTGATGATGACGTCCAATACAACGATATAGAGCACACCGAGCAGAGCATTAAAATTACAAACATTAGGACTTTCTGACCCAGATAGTCTACTAGCAAACTGCAGATGCCCATAAAAACTAGAGACACGAGTCCCAATATGGTGGCGTTGAGGTAGGTTTCAGTTCCACTCAGTTGCTGCAAAAAAAAACAAGTTTTAGGTTATTGATTTTTTTGTTTTTTACGTCAAATCCACAGTATAAAAATATTTAAAAAAGTATCGTCACGCCTATACCTGCGAAATTTAGGCAGAGGTACATATGCACCTGTGATTAGCCGACGATATAGATATTATTCCTCGCAGTGTTTTCCTTCTCTATAAAAAACTCAAAACCACAGAAAATGTAAATGTTTAGTTTAATTAGAACACTTATGGCGGGATTTGAACTTGAACTACGAAATTGGAAGTCCAAAACGTCTACCAATAGGCCACCGAGGCTCTATTTAAAAAATAATATATTAATGCTAAATAACCTATAACATCTAAGTAAATAAAAGTATCTTCACGCCTATTATTCCCAAAAGGGTAGGCAGAGGTGTGCTAGTATATCCACAAATCATAAGTCCAGTAGATAGAAGATTTTTCTTTCTTTTCTGAAAAACATTTACCAACAACTTCCCGACCTAGGAATTGAACCCGGGATCAATGCGGCTCACGTTCTTAACAGGCGACAACATACCATTACACCAGACAGGCAATTATACAAAATCTATGATGTATAAAACTCTAATACATAGGATGCAATGTAAAATAATACGTACTGGAACACAGACTTCATTGGTATTGGTTATTGCCTGAGAAACATTTTTCAAATTTTCTCTATAATGGTCTATCATTTGACAAAACTGAGCGTCACTTTCGTGTGACTGATGGTAGTTTTCTATTATAGTAGATAATTGAGGGTACCATAACCTTAGAGACATGTAACTGAAATAAAACAAGAAATTATTAATAAAAATCCGTTAAATGCGAGTCGGAGACTATTGCGCAAAGGGTTCCGCAGCATTATCTATAAAAACGGCAAAAAAATCACGTTTTTGTATGAAAGCATCCTTTATATTTATTTTACTTTGTTTTCAGTATTTGTTGTTATGGCGGCTACAGAAATACATTATCTGTGAAAATTCTAACTGTCTAGCTATCACGGTTAATGTGATACAGCCTGATGACAGACAGACAGATACACAGACAGCAAAGTCTTAGTATTAGGGTTCAGTTTTCCAACCTTTGGTAAGGAACCCTAAAAACTAGATATAAATATATAGAAAAGAATTATTAAGAACTTAATTAAGGCAAACTTAGTACCACCTTGCCACATACTTTTCCAAGTTTTAATGGTTATCTTCTGATTCCGGGTGAAACAAATTCATAATCATAAAAATTTATCCAGCTGTTTTTGAGTTGCAAATAGTGTGTATAATACGACTATGTTTTATATATAAACGACTCGTTTTTTGTAGCGCTTTTTCTAAACTGCAATCAGTTTAGTTTCATACAAACTTTCAGTCCCTATTTCGCACATTTAGGGGCGGAATTTTCGAAAATATTTCTTTTTTTTATATGTACATTGTATACTAATGGTCTGCCAAATTTCAAAAAAATCAGTTCAGCGGTTTTTCCCATTCAGATGTTGATAGATGAAATCAATCAGTTTTTAAATTTGGTCTATTATTTAACTTTCTTCAAATCGGTTTTGATTGGCTCATCCAAGGCTAAATTTCCTAAATGTGTGTGTACGTTTATCACTAACCCTGTCTTTTAAGCTGTAGCACGACAACGGCGAGCATTGGTTTTAGGAAAAGATAAAATGGTGTAACTAATCCTGCGAGTCGAGGCAAAACTCAACCAATTAGTTAGATAATTAATTCTATTAAACTAAAATAATTCTATTAGTTAGAATATATATATAACTACTATACAAGCATAACGGGTACAGATCCACTGCCTTATCTATTTATGTCGCCATGACGACATTGCCGTATTCCGGTGAGTGTATAGTAGCCAGTAAACTTGCACATCAGGCGTAACGTCCTGCGGGGCTATTGTGTATCTTTTTGACAATTATAAGATACGAACTCCGAGCCGGAGTTCTCATATATCCACTGTCAAATGGCATGTTCGTATTGTCTAACTCCAGTCAACAACTACTATGACGTCACGAGAATTATAAACACCGAAAGCTTCAAATTGACACTTTCAAGATATTTTAACAGATAAAATTGTATGAAATAAAGTCAATAACGCTTAAATGTTTACAATTTCAACAAAATTTAATTACTTAAAACTAAATGCTAATGGTAGTAACACAACAAACATTATTTAAAGAATCTTTTGAAATTGGTTTATCTAAGGCACCGGAAATAGATGTCTACTGCTGACAACTAATTGAGATACGCAATACCGATTTTGTGACATTTTGGTTCGACACCCAATTGCAGTTCGTAGTATCTTTCATTTCGTCACCGAGTTACGCAATAGCCTCGCTGTTCTTATAATTATTCGTAAGTGACGATGATCACTTAATTATTATTTAAAAAAATTTTTTTATTAATTTTATATTACTTCAAAAAATATTTCAAATTTTAAATTCATTTATATAAAATAGAGTGGTCGAACACTTTAATTTAAAAGTTCAAAAGTTAATCAATATTGACAAAAACAGTTTTTCATCACCAAAAAAATTGTATACCTGTAATTTATAACTCATTCTAAAAAATATATATCAAAAACTATGATACCAAAAATTTGGATTAAATCCAATTTTTATGTAGTAGTTTTTACTCATTTTTAGAAGTGAATTAGAGTGGTTATTCGAAATGAACTACATCAGTGCGATAAACATAATTTTACTAGTATCATATTCAAAAATTCACATCATATATTGATTAAAACCATTTTACAGAGACATAATCTAATCGTTAGCCTTTCATCAAGCAAATGTGATGTGTTATAACGGAGAACCGACGTGATGATATAAAAATAAAAAGAAATAGAAAAAACATCTAAATACTACCAAAAAACAGCTTAAACAACCTTAGGTACAACAGCAACACCTCAATCTAATTTTAAAATTTTTAGTCTAATTCTGTCTAATTACTATGACGACGAAATGACTGGAAGTTGTCTATTGGTGATAGACCTATCAGCACTCACGCTTGGCAACATGACCTAATATCAACCTGATTGATAAAAAAGGTAATTAAAATATACTCGGTTTTAAATTGCTTAGCATTTTCTCATCTGATATAATTAATAATTAGCTATAATTTATAAGAGATCAAGCTGAATTTGGGTCCCATCACATCTGGAAATAATTTTATAAAGCTTAGAAGGAAATACCGAAAAAATCTACATCGATAATATCACATCTTTTTCATGCTATAACAGTTTTAATAATATTAGTAATTAATATCTCTGGATTAATTACACGAAATGATGTAATGTTCATGTAAATTATTTATTAGCTTATGATATAAATGTTAATTAATGATTTTAAAATATAAATAATTGACACATTAAAACAGATAATTAAACCGGAAATATTACAAGATATTCATTGAGATATGGTTATCATATTATAGTGAATCGATCCCAATATCTTAACTTTATTAGGCCTGTACGCTACCTTGTCCACCAACGAAGTGGCCATGGTGTTCGTTTTGAAAACTTTTTATGTCACTTCCTGCAGATAACGTGTTTTTTCTCTTTTCACATACACTTTTTGAATTTGACGAGATTTTAATCTTGCTCAAAGAAAATAGTTGCAAGCTAAAATATGTTTAGCGCACTGAGTAAAATGAATAGTTTTGATTGTTAGTAGTAAGGGAACCAGTTTATAATTTACACATAAGTCTAACCTTAAACTTTCTTACTAACTACATCATTTAACTTCATTCTTTACTTATTTGGTAAAGCTTAAAGTTTAAACTATATCATGAATAAGAAAAAAACACACTCGGAAAGTTTTTTTTATTATTGATAAAAAATGAATCCATTCGTGGGTTGAAATTGCGAGCAGGCTGTTTAAGTCTTTACCATGGCCGAGTTAATTTTTTTTTGTTTGTTTTTTATGTGTATGTGTATAAATTATAAACTGGATGGTAGGTTAAAGTGAAGAAATTCAGAGCACGATGGAAGTTACAAATTTGAGTAGGATTAGGTATGTAGTCAAATTGCATTACGCACTATAGGTGGGACAAAAATGCAATAAGTTCTAATAGTCGATAGCTAGTATTCATCGATAGGCAAATAGTCACAAGTTAAGTATACTATAAGGACCGTGGCAAAGCCTGAAACCGGAGCCTCCTATGTATTGTAGAGTTACTAGAATAATACTGGCAGTACAATTGTAAGTTTTATTAATAGTTTGTAAGTTGTGAAATACATACAAAATCGCATAAATTAACATTAGTGTCTGTAAATTGTACATATATATTTATATAGTTAGGAGGGAGTATTTAAGAAATAAAATGTACAGTCAGCTTTAAATAAATGAACAATTCGCACCCTTAGGTGAACGTGACCGAATTCAAAAGTTTTCAAAAATTATAGCATTGAATTCATCTTAATATCTGTTTCGTGTTTCGTGACAATCGTTTGGTTTTAACCAAGTTTGAGGATTAGCCTTTTGGGTACACAATTACAATGTAAGTTTATATTTATAGTAAAATGTTAAAATACTAAATAGAGCATTACAGGAATTTTGATTTAAGTCACTTTCATTCTAAGGGTGCGAAATAAACTTGAGAAAATATAAAAAAAAATAAGTAAAGAGACAATCAGTGTATCAATAACCTTATCATTAAAAAAACAAAATAAATAACATCTATGTAAAGTATTTTTATCATAGCACTAACAGTGATTGCCTATCAAAACTTTGAAATAATAATTTCTAACAACAATTTGCAAATATATCAAAAGATAGTTCTTAGTAGTAGCATCTAAAACCTGTTCTTTTATCGACTTATCCGTAAAATTTTAGTCACTAATATTTAAATTAAATTTTTAGCCATATGATAACAATATCCATCTATATCAACACCTAATATTATAAATTCGAATGTGTGTTTGTTTGTTCGTCCTTTTCCCATGTCACAATCAAGCAATTTTAAGCGATTGTATATGGTAATGCAGAGTGAAAGTTGTGAATAATAATCTATACAAGTAAATGCATATTATATGTATGGTCACAAAGTACACATACCAAAACAGTATTTTTTAAACTGTCTGTCTGTTCCCGCTAATCCGCTATTTTAGTATTAGTATATTTACCTCTGCCTACCCTTTCGGGGATATGGGCTTGACGGCATTATTTTAATTATAAAATTTTAAAAATATTTTATGTGTCAATTTAAAAAAATATTGGAAATTTCCTATGTAGGATATTTTTGAGTTTCATTGATATTATTTCACTCTAGAAAAAAAAAGTGAAGTACGAGTTTGACTCACGCATGAAGTTCTGTACCATTTTCTATAAAAATGACAAAAATATCACGTTTGTTCCCATATATGAGAACATCCTTTATATATTTATTTTATTATTTTTTGGTATTTATTGTTATAACGGCAACAGAAATACAACATTTGCGAAAATTTCAACTTTCCATCTATTACGGTTCAGCCTGGTGACAGACGAACATGACAGCCAGACAGCGGAGTCTTAGTAATAAAATCCATTGTTACCCAATGGGTACGGAAACCTAAAAATGGATCAATTTTGACTAGGTTTTCACTGTTTAAAATATTTTAAAATTATTATCTAAGCTACTTTTCATCAATTGGATCAAGTGCGACTATAATTAAAGTAATAACTACTTCGAAAAAGCAATTTAACTGCCTTAAACTCGACGTCAATTAAAAATATTTTTTTTTGTTTATGTTTATTTTATTCAAAGCTGAAGGTGCATTAAATTAAAAATATATAAGTATGTAATTTTAAAAACTGTAATTACTTAAGGTAAGTTTTAATTCTAGCTACAATGTAATCTAATGATAAAAAATGGAATTGGCTTTCTAATTGATCTCAAATCTAGTCGTCAGTCCGGTGGAAATGCAAAGGTCGGGCGTTCATTTGGGAATTATTTCGAAACACAAAACCTAATATTAATAACAATAATTAACCTACATTCTAAAAACTCAAACGTGTGATCTGTATATGTAACAGAAATAGTGTTAGTTACACTATTTATAACTCAAGAACGGCTGAACCTTTTGGCTTTCGTATTTGACTTAAAAAATATTTTTCATCCCGTTATTTCCGTTCTTCCGGAAGGAAGATTCGTAAATTAGCTAACACAAGCATAGTGGACTTCTTAAAATTATTATTTTTGTGATTAAGTAATTTATCTTAAACACAAAAAAGGGGGGATTTAAGATTCTATTTCAGGTTAAAAATATAGTATACATATAGAATAATACTAAATGCAGGAGTTTGCGTCAACCTACAATTAACAATTTGACAGTAAACAAATTAAAATTTCCAAACGAACACTTGTTTTTAACTCTTGTATAATGTTACCGGACTGTCATAATTAATGATGTTGTACTTATATTTATTAGTCTAGGTAATAAGAAGCGCGACGAATATAATTAATGCATGAAGCTAAATGATCTGCCAAACATCTTATAGGGCGGGCTATCTCACTCACACAAGGCTGTTTGTTTCACGTTGTGCAAATTAGAAAGAGCTAGCAATATTACGTATTCGGGGATTCAAGCTTCATGAATAGATGTAGGTAATATCTGTAAAGTATGTGTCGCAATGTAAGAATTGTTGAAATAAAAAGTTTTTCTTACTTTTTTTTTAATTCTATTTTTCATACATGCTACATTTAAATATGGAATTTTCTTCTTTGTAAATTTCTTTTCTTTGTAAATTTTAATTTTTGTTATTCGTAAGGAAGGACTTACTAAAGTTTGAGATAAGGAAAAAAGAACCATACAGTGTGCTTTTAAAAAATCATTCAATGTTCGTGGATGCAATCATTAGGTGAGGTATAACTAGTAAAATTACAGATATGCCTTATTATACGCGAATTTATCAAGTATTATAATTTTAAGATCTTAAAAAATGGTACCTACTCGTTCAAAATATCGCATGGTAATGCGATATTTTGCGTGCGGCATTTACTTATTCACAAAGGATGGCATATTTTTTAGGTAAGTATGTGTCTAAAAAATCGGCCAAGTACAACTCAGACTGTAGGTACAAATGTTTTTTTGTATAATAGACCCCTTAAAATACTTAATTTATTCTGTTTTTGGTATTTGTTGTTATAGTGGCGACAGAAATATGTCATCTGTTAAAATTTCATATATCAAGTTCATAAAATACATCTTTAAGTTATGATAATAAAAAAAATATCAGACAGATGGATTAACGGAGCCCCGTAACCGTTTTTAATATTTCGGTGTGGAACCTTAAAAATGATGCGTTACTGTGTCAAGTAATAACACCGAATTCAATTGCGTCAAATGTGTCAATGCACTGCAAACTCTCAAATCCGTGCTAACTGTTTATTCCCAAAAAAATATATGAAAAATCTTGAAAAAAAACTTAAAAAATTAAAAAAAAAACATTTAACGTTAAACAGTAATTTACAGCAATATTAAGTACACTTCTCACCTAAGCTACTGAATTAACGTTAGGTGTTTCGCTTGAGTTTTTGATTTTTAGTCATTTCAATAACATCTTAAAAAATGTTTATCAGATTTTTGGGCTCTTCCCGTCATGTAACATTGCAGAAATTGTTCTTACGTAATAAATGTTTTTGCCCAATATAGATATTGAGAATATTATAAAAGCATATATATTTTTGTGTCCGACTATTACGCACAAAGTCCCAGGTAGGGTTACTTGAGCCTATCATGATCCTTGGAATTAGCCATATTCACAAGCACTTTAACCAACGACAAAATTTGGTGAAGTAAAAAACCACGCACTTAGCAACAAATTCGTCATTCTTAAAAAAATAATGAGGGGACTAATTAGATTCTCACACGACGTGCACTATCTTCCGGCAGGCATTACTAATAGTGTCAATCACGAAGTGAACCCAAAACAACAAAAACCAGCGTCATAACGCGCACTCCATCTGACGCTAAACTCGTATAAATTTAATTCAATAAGACATGTCTTGTTTGTCTGTACATTATAGTACAATCTGTTGCTCTATCACTGCGTCTCTGACGCTTCCTTAGAACAATATCTTCCAGAATTTGAATGATTTCCTTTTTTAACTCAAGTCATTTTATTATCTTGATGTTAATATGGCTTTAGTATAAATAGCTAAGATAATATTTAATAAATATGGCTTTATTTTCCTTATCTAGACACACAACTTTTTTCCTCATTTTGATCTGATTAAAAAGCAATAATATTAAGACGCATATCGTACACTGTATAAATGTAATTTATGTATAGTAATATTATCAAATGTGAAATAAAAGTATTGTTCACAGTGATTATTTATTTATTATAAAATACCACATCACCGATGGTTGAGTGGATTCGGTATCCCACTTTGACGTACGAGGTCCCGGCTTCAATCCCGAATTTCGAACAAATTTTTTAATGTATTTGATTGTCGTGACGAAAAATATTTAGTCCTAAGGAAGTTCTCTGTTCTTCGAAGTTTAGGCAAATAGGCAATAACTATTTCTATCACTGGTTATAAATATAGCAAAAACTTATCTATACCTAAATCATTAACGTTACTATAAAACTACAGAAATTGTTCTTTTAATGTGCAGCAACTCACCCGGGTAGGGATCCACTGCCTTACCTATTCCTGTCGCCATAATGACATTATCGTGTTCCGGCTCGGAGGGTAGGGTAGCCGGTAAACTTCCACGCAAGGTCTAACAGCCCAACAACAGGGCAGCGGCGCACCTACAACATCTATGGCGTCTGTAGGCCACGGTTGTCTCTTACCATCAGGAGACCCGTGTGCCTGTTCGCTGTCTTATGTACTATAAAATAAATACTATGTTTTATTAAATAAAATGAAATATATATATGGGCTTGACGATTTTCATAAGTTATTTAAACACAGTAAACCTGCCAAAATCCAACTACAATTACATCATCATATCGTCTTGGTGAATTACTGTTTCTTTTTGCTTTTGTTAATATTTCAAAAAGCATTGATTTAAATGCTATAAAATTACACGAGATCGCTAGTGAAATATCAAAATCCATTTAGAATTAGCAGATTAATTACATAATAAACATACAAAAAAATACTTAAAGATAAATAAATGCTAAGTGTCCAATGAAAGTAAAACCTTCCAAAATTCATTTCCCACCACCACATTAAGAATGCACGTTAAATCTTAGGATTAATAAGTTTTAGTTCATAGTTAACCTCTTTGGGTTAAAATATATAAAAAAATCTACTGGCCTCTTCATTCGTGGAATTAAAAAAAATAAAAAGTCAACATCAAAATAAATAATAGTTTTGGCCACGTCAACTCCAAATTCATAGTGAAAAATTAAATAAAATTATCCCTATTAAAATAAATGTAAGTATTTATCTCTTCATAACAATATGTTATGAAGTATACGAGATAGTTATATACTTTTATCGTATTACGTATTTTTTTAACTTATTTACTGATTAAACATACATATTATAAAATATTGTTAATTTATCATTTAAAAAACCACAAAGGTTTGTAAAAAAAGTTAATATGGGTCTAATGACCAATGTTTACAAAAAATACTTATTGCAAAATAAAATACATAGGTATCGTATAAACTAGTTACTAAAGTTAGATTAATATAACTATATATTCTATGGAAAAATGGTTATAATGGCCAAAATATAAATGTTTTTTGTAGGCATTATTGAGTTCTACAACTTTTCTATAGAAGTCAACCATACATCCTTAACCATTTAGGCAGCGTTCGCGAGAATCGTTAACGTACGGCAGTTTTTTCGTCGACTAACATCACAATTTTCACTACCTACCACGAAAAATCCTATCTGTTTTCCGGGATAAAATATGGCCTATATGGATTCGGAAGAATTCCTCTAAGTAATGGTATAAGAAAATTTTGAAATCGGTCTATTCAATACAAACATACAAAAATACAAAGGTTTCCTCCTTATAATATTAGCATAGATGATAATATTTTGCGTCAAAAGTGTATAATTAGAGTGGTAGATGCTATTAAATGTAAAACACGAGTAAATCTATGCCCTTTAGAGCAAAATGTACAAAATGAGCACGACACTCAAAATCTACAAATTGTACAAAACGCAAAATGCACAAAAAAGATAAAAACACATAAATGACTTAACACTTTTATTCATAACACAATAATTACAACATAACATTCGCTTCTACGCTTTAAAGAAAAAAACGCTAGACTGCAAATCTAATGTAGGTAAAACATTTGAGTCAAAAACTGCCATACTGTAATTTCGTTGTTTTCAAGCTTTGTCAAAATTTTATTGTATCTTTTGTCGAAAGCAACATCGCCTCCCCTTCTATTTTTTCATGCTGGCTCAAAAAAACTTTTCTTTAATTTACTATCGTGCTTCTTTTAGAAACTTATAAATATAAAATAATAAATTAATCCTTTTCGGGATTTTAACATTGAAACATCTGTGCCATCGTTCGACGGCATTAGTTGTTCGGTGTCTTTGATGCGCAACACTTAACAACTCAGACTTAATATGGCGATACAGGTTCTCTCGGAAGTATTTTTTAAAAGCTTGTAGGCTGGTGAAGCTTGGAGCAGATTTAATTATTCGATTTAATTCTTATGTTATGAATGTGTTAAATAATTCGTGTATTTTTTTCTTTTTTACATGCATTATGCGATTTGCACATTTTGAGTGTGGTGCTCATTTTGTACATTTTACTCTGAAGGGTTTTTGTTGATGATGGAAGTTTCATTTTGATTTAAAACTTCTAAAATATAGGGTACTCTATATAATTACTTTGTTTTGATAATCGATTTTTAACCAATTTTGTGTGTCTTTGCTCCTTAACAGTCACTTTTTATTTTCGATCATTACACAAATCAGTGTTTTCGAATTTCAGACATGGGAATAGTATTAAGAATATTCTTTCTGGAATGTACATTTTAACATTCAGTCATACTAGACCGTAAACGCTAAAATTAAGTAAACATCCGCGTCGCTGCACTGCCTCGCTAAGATCACAATCACAACTACTGCTACAAAGTTATAGCAAGAATTTTAGAGACATTATATTTTTAAACTCATTACTTATATTACATTAAAATCATAGCCCTATGACTAATTGACTTGAAACATTTTTTATGATATTATTCCTACAATCAAGAATTAGGACCTTTCCATCTCTATCGCTTTTAATATATAATATCACTATATTTTTGCAAAAACATTTCTAACAATCAACGAATAATTCTACAAGTGGATTAACTATTATTTTCGATCCTAGGGATGTTATTGAGGAAAATTATGAAAATAAATAGGTATTCACTTTTTTTTTATTTTATTTTACAGACACTTCTATATTTGTAGGTCAAAATGGAAACGGCTCATATAAAACTTAAATTTAAACCAGTTTTTGTGAGACAAATTCAAAACCATTCTAGCTGCAACCTTGAAATAATTCCAGAAGTTTCACGTATTTCAAATTTCGATAAAATTCGTTGGACAAAAAATACTGTGGAATATGTAGTACCGATGATATATAAAATAATATTAAAAAGACAAGTTAAACTATCAAAATGTGATGTCAAAACATATCATTCGTGTGTAGATCTTCTATTGCCTTCTGATAATAAAGAGTTCGTCACGACCAATGTCTTTAGAATTGTAAGCGATAATTTTATTTTAAGAAGTCAAAACACTTCAGAAATTATTATATTCAATGAAAACACAGATTGTAAGTCTAATGTAAACTTAAATAGCGATTATTGTTGTTGTCAGAAAGAATGTAACCTTTTATCAGACATAAAAAGTACAAATTCTTTGAATTACATGAAAGCCAATTTAGAAGTGGAAGGTGCATTTTTTATATTTTAATGTTTATTTGTTTTATTTTATTTTAAAGATAAATTTAATCAATTGTTTTTAGACTAATTAATCTAGCGTTCACCTATGATGTGTAATTTTAATGATAATATTCAAAACAGAATAGTAGGTACTTAATTGACGAAGGTAGTGTTTAGAAAAATCATACTAGAAAAATTCAAAATATTTTAAAACTGATGTTTTTTTTTAGAAAATGACGACTATGAACACAATAATTCCATTATTGTAAAAGTTGATGCAAGTCAAAATACTAGTTTTATTTCAATATCTAACCGGCGCAAGGAGAGTTTGTCGAATAAAATTGTATCAACTGTATATTTTCAAACATCAAATGTCATTAGCGGTAGAGTTAATTCAGAAAATAAGCGTAATCTAACAGTGACACCTTTTTGTAAATGGAATGTAAAAGTGAAAAAAGATCCATTAAAAACGAAAATGAATACTATCAAGAATTCCATAGACTTTTCGAGTATTTATTTGTCAAATTTTATTTTACCCAGTATAATGCAAGATGACTGTAAACCCCTAAAGAGAAAGAGTAATAGTTTTACTATTAGCAGCAAATTCAGAGTTTCACCACAAGAACGTATTGCTATTTATGTTAAAGAAATTGAAAAAGAAGTTCTGCCACTCAAACTTATTCTTCGCGATATATATCAAAAATGTGCATCATTAGGTTTAATTGAAATATTAAACAATTGCGTCAATTGTACAAATTCAATTGTCTGTAATAATATTCACAACGATTATAATTGTATTCCTAAGTCAAATCGTGTAGTATATTCGTTTGTGTCCGATGGTTGATAATTGTAATAAATGTTTGGACCACATTTTTATTTTTTTACTTAAACATTTTATATTTTTATTATTTTTTAGACTTAACCAAATTACTTTAAGGAACTCTTACTTGTTTTTGTCAATACGTTTCGGTCTTAGCAATAGGTTCAGTCCTGTTTTAAATTTTAGTTGTGGAACGCGTTAGCTAAATTAATGCTTTTAATTTAAATATTTTACTTTTAGAGCAATGGTTACTGAAACTGTTACAGTTCAAAATATTCCAATCAGTCAAAATCTTCCTTTTGAAGTTATAGCAGTGTCGCAACAAAATACAATTGATGTAGATCCCATGAAAGTGAAAATCAGAATACGCAACAAAGATAATGAAAACCACAGTGGAAATGTTTCTATACCTAAATTTAAATTAGCCAAGAAAACCCCTAAAAAGGTAAAACTTTCAAATAGTGACCAAACAATCATGTCGTTTGATATCGTTATGGAAAAGGATGACAAAAATAAGAAAGCGTCAAAAAGAAGTCAAAAGAATATTTTTCAAATTTTTAAACCAGGTAATAACAATTTATTTTCCCGCGTGTTGGTCCAGGCCCTCTATGTAGAATAATCGATCTGTCTCTACCAGCAGCTTTTAAGAGACGAGCATAGTTTAACTGGGTCACTTCCAACTTGATCACTGCTAGTTGATATTGTAGTGCTGTGCAGCAACTCGGTAGGGTAGGGATCCACCGCCTTACCTATTCCTGCCGCCATAATGACACTCGTTTTCCGATCCGGAGGGTAGGGTAGGCTTGCACATAAGGTTTAAAAGCCCAATCACATCATAGACACGGTTCCCCCCGACCCCTAGAGGCAGGCGTCCCGCAAGGGTCAGTTCTCTCGCCCCTACTGTTCACCCTCTACTCGAGTGACGTTCCACGCGAA
>DVZL01003183.1:0-14286 GCA_018236625.1 Lasaia peninsularis
TGAAATGCTTATTCAGAAAAATCTGAAAAACATTTAAGAAAAGTTGCCCGACCCGGGAATTGAACCCGGGACCCCACATGGCTAACGGTCTTAACAGGCGACACCTGTACCGTTACACCACAGAGGCGATTTTTTTAAAGGTAAATTACAAAAAATCAATGTAAATAAAAATACAATTTCGCTAGCTCTTGCCAAATACTATAGTGATAGTAGTCTTGCTGTGCAGTCTGGTTCTCCTAAAGATGCTTGGGTTGCGAAGCGAAACGTACGTTGAGAGTAAATTGAATGTCTTTTTTTATTGAGTTGCACTATACTACACATTTTAGTGGGAGTATGCAAATTAATAATCCTATTTTGATTTAATATAGATATCCGCGAAGTAACGCCAGATTTTATGAATGAAAATGTTCAATGCACGAAACTTATTCTTTAATTACTTTCCACCAAGCGGTTATTCATTAACAACTCTTACAATTGAGAGTAACAGTATCGATATAACTCGAAATTTACGTCTATTTCAGAAAAAATCTTCACACAAACTATTAATTATACAGATGCATTTACAAATGTTGCATGTAATATAAATATTAGCAATAATAATAACTGTCACTGCAAATAGTGATAGTTATTTTTATTGTAAACTAACCTCCATTTTACAACTGCTTTATATCTAACTCACAAATAAATAAAAACCATTGCAACTGAAATTTTCACAGACTTAAAAATTAATAAATAAATTAAAAAAAACAGATAAATAATAGTAAATATTCTAATATTAATTAAATTGCACATGTTCTGCTCCTTTGGTAAATTAAGGTACAAAATTTGCATCCTGTGCAATCAGATGTAGCACATATGATTTAATAATACTGTCATATAAGAGATAACTGCAATATAAAGTTAAAAAAATACTTGAATAATATTAGTTTAGTATTATTTAGTATTAATTTAACTAATAGCCCAATTTAACTAGATGTAGTTTTTAAAACGAATATCAATATTCAGACGAGATCTTTAATAAAAAAAATAGCATATAAAAATCGTAAAATATACAAGAATTGAAATTTATTTAAGACCTGAAAATAGACCATATTTTTGTTCGAAAAAAATTTGTGGTATGTTTGTTTAAGGTATTGATTTAAATAATATTTAAAAAATACGATAATATTAAAAATATACGGAATAATAATGGTAGGTGTTTCATTTTTTTTTTCGTAGCTGCTATCGCTTATAAAACAGTGCATTTAAACCCAATAATATACAATATAATCATTAGTTTACAATATATTCTAATTCTTAAAACAAGTACGTTTTATGTCCATTGCATTCTATACTCAACACACTTTGTAAAAAATTACGCAACATAGTCGCAGGACACGTGACCACGTTCCGAGCAATAAACGCCTAATATAGGTACATTAAGCATTATGATATTGATATTTTAACTACATTTTGCACAACTCGGACTAGATTCCTTAACTCTTATAATGAAGCTTCTCTTAAATAATTATTAACTAATATTTATCGTACTTTTAAGTAATATCACGCACATCCTTGCCTAATGACTTAAACAGTTGCTTTTGGGAATGTCACGAGATCTCCTGACTAGAGAAATAAAAGTGCTAAAATTGCTTTCATTTAATATAAAAATGTCTGTGTTTTCAAAAATGACGTACGAAGATACTAAATGATTAAAAACATGCAAACTTAGCCATAAAATACAGCAAAATTACCAAATATGTGCACTCGGGTAAAGATTTAAAACTGATCGAATTCAAAATGTACTTTTATTAATTTTCTCGTACACTGTTATTGATTAAGATTGAAGGTAAAAGTGGTAATTTACAACAATAACAGTTGTTTGTAAATCGCCATTCTTATGTCTTCTTTATTCAAATATTTTCATTTACAAATTTAGAGGATTACAAATATATTTTATTAAAAATCAAAATTATCTATAAATTACAATTTGGCATATTACTGATAATCAGAACGTTAGGTTTGGGAAATCTTGTAATTTTACAAATTCACTAGATACAAAGTTGATTTTAATCTTTCTAGTAATTATTGCATTACTTATTTTTATTATAAATAAAATTGTCATGTACAACATCACTTGCTTCAAGTTTTTTGATACCATTTATTATTTGTAGTTATTATCAGGTAATTTTGCATTATAATACAAAAACAATTTTAGCATTACATTTGATAAAACATACAGTTTACACTTTGCAATTTAATTATCCGATTTCATCGGACATTTCAACTAGGTTTCGGTCTATACGACCTACACAATGTTAACATAATTAATATATTCTAAGCAATTGTTTTAATACATTTACGTCATTGTATTTATTTATAGTAATTCATTTTAATATAAATATAACTATATATTTTTAACGCAATGAAGTGATACTAATAAAGATTGTTAAACATTTTAAATTAATTTAAACTAATTTTAGATTTAATTTAATTAGCTAAAAATGTAATTTGATATATTTTAAAAGTAAATACAAAGAAGACTAGAACATATTCTGTGTTTTGACAACACAAATGTATTAGTTGACGACATTATAATATTTTAATTTTGAACAACCGAGTTTAAATTTATTAAATGGCATGAGAAAAAAATTATTTTAAATAATTAGTTTCTACTTTAAATAATATTGCAACAATGTATCGTATCGTTTATGAAATAAATGTTATATTATTCGAATTAAACGTATATAATTATATTAATTATTTATTCAATTCACATACAAAAAAAAACTTTAATAAACGACTGACTGAATGAAGTATTGGATTATTAATATAACGTGACAACAGTTAAACGTTACATATTTTTACACATATCATTTTTCATTTATTGCTTAAACAAACTACAGAAATGACGCGTAGTAGAGAGGTTACGTAAATGTATTAAAACAATTAACATAAAGCGTGTTTTAATTAATAAATCTATAATCTAATACTGAAGAACGAATGACTATGCGATTTGGTTGATAGTTTGACTAGAAACAATAATAAAGAGATCATACAGAGAAACAACATCATTCTACTGCGTAAAAATGCATTTCTGTACAAACAAAACTTGAAGTTGTCTTACTCAAGATAACTATTCCATATTTATCACCTAACTATTCATAAGGATTTTCAAATATACATTCCAATTAACATCTCAAGTCATGATTTGAGCGAAGCATTGACCACATAAAGAGTAAATACAAAAAAATATTTATTGTGGTCTAAATTGAAGTGCGATTTTCTGATGTAATAAAATCACATGTTCACAATAAAACGTCAACACCACGATAAATTCGTGACGAGAAGCTTACATTACGTATGTATTCAATATAATATATGGCACAGTATACAAAATAAATCGTATCAGATAGTTCTTTGACTGTGGAATAAAATTATCTTGATCACAACCAATTTAATTTTTTTCTGATCTAAGATGTAATGAACCAACAAACATAACATTTGTAATAATTATAATGAGTCTAGACGGCTAGGAATTTGAAAAAAAACATTATCTCATTAAAACAAATAAAAAATATTATTTTACAAACTACCCCCAAAAAAAGTAGTATGACTCGATGATGCAACATATACAATTTTCTCTCCATGTATATTTCACTTCGCAACCGAAGCATAATTAGTTGAACTAATTCTAGTCAGTGCAGTCCCACTTCACGATTGTAGAGCTAGTATTCAGTTTCTGAAGATGCTTCGGCTGCAAAGCGAAACGGATGTTGAGAGTAGATTGTCTGTCTTGCTTGATCGAGTCATCGTACACTGCTTATTACGTACGTTTATGGTGGAAATTTGCAAAATAGTACTTTATTTTTGTTTAAATACAGATTTCCGCAAAAGGAAAACCTGATGTTATCAATTATCATCTTATTTATTTACATTTCTCATAACTTTAAAAAATGTTCTCACTGTTTTGCATTCATTGTCATAACCTTCATCAAATCGTTGACATTAAAAAGTAACTGAATGTGTATAAATTTAAGAAATAACAAATTTCTAATCGAAACTGATTATTACGCTTTAGATTGTTCATGTTTTACAGATGTATCAATAAAAAGTTGATTGCTTACGAAATCTACGACAACTCCAAGTTTTTACAGCACTAAAAGATGTTGTTGGGGTATACGGCGTCACAAGAGATGATCGTCTGGATCATCGTGATCTTCTTCTGACTCAGCCGAATCTAAACCCGGCATATTGTCAAGATCCTGACCGTCACACTGTTGGTCGAGATCCGTGGATGGAGCGTCGTCATCCTTCCACTTGTCCATGGATCTTCTCCGGGCATTCATGAAGAAATTGCCAACAGTGGTCGGCTCTAAGCCAAGTTGCCTCGCTATCGTGACTTGCATTTCTTTAGACGGCCTTTTCGTTTCCTGCAAATGAGTGAAATTTATTGTAATAATATAAAATTTTATGCAATCTGTTGGCAGTTTTGGGTATAACTCCATTTTATTTCATTTTATGAAACACTTGTATATTATTTGTAGCAAAGTTTTAACCTGCTTTAATATCAAATTTACATCTGCACATCTGTACAACAAATAAACATAGTCAGCTTCTTTTATGACCTGATTAGTACCAGGTAGTACGAAACGTATTATGGTGGATTTTCTAAACCTGCCTACTGTAAGAAACAATTAAAAGAAATTCTTTTGGATGGCTTTTCCTTGCCGAGTCCAGAAAAACTCTATTTGAATTAAGTCATTGTCAATAGACACAACTTTTTGTTTACTGGAAATATTTATATTTCAGAGTAATCATCCTCGTGAATGTTTTTCGCACTAGCTTTTTCCTTTTTCTACATAAGACGATGTAGAGATCAGCTACCTAATCTAGGAAATTTCACAAGAGCGCCAATTTTTACACAGAGTGACTACCATCTGACTTTTGCGACTCAGAAGAGAAACTAGACCCTATCCTAAATTAGGTGAAATTCGAATACAAGAATCCGGGTTTCTTCATCATGTTTTCATTCACCTTAAGAGCACTCGTAATTAGGATATGGCCTAGTTTCTCTTCTGGGTAGCAGTCATCAGATAATAATCATTTATTGCTATAAATCGGGTATACATAAAGATCTTCCACGTAATAGCATAGTTCAATCCTACTTCACCACTTTCATGACATGCAATAATTCATTTTTATTAATTATCGATTCATAACATTTAATTTTTATACTTTTTTTATAATAATGATCACAAATTAAAATGGCTGTACAATTGGTAAAATTATTTATTAATAAAATTATAGGTCGTAAAACGGCAAAAGTGAAGTGAATATTTTGAAGATGACAGTCGCTCTGTGTAAAAACTGGCGCCAGCCTTGTCAAATCCCCTTTTTTTTGTTCTCGCAGGGGAAATGCTTGTAACGCACGACCGGGCCACCTCCGGGGCCCGAGTGTGGGACTCGCAGCCTACGACATTGCTGCCCTACCCACTAAAACCCCTGCGTGAGTCTGCCTCCACTGTGTTATGGTGACGCCGTGGCGGGTACGCTTTCGCATTCTTCCGCCACCGTGTCAGCACCTGCCAGCCCGGCTGGCAGTCACCCGGGAGCCAGGGCCGTTGTGACCCCAGCGACGGCTAGGTAACGCGCGGCGGAACAACGACACACAACCTCGAGGCCTTTCGGGGCAGAGCCCCAGGCCTTTTTACGGAGGATGCAGGAGGGCTTGATATGCCCTCTGTCGCACCCTGCGTGCGTCTCCGGCGGATCAAGTCCGGGTTGGCCTCAGCCTTCTTCGCCCTCTCCGCCGCCTCCTTCTGCGAGATGACGTCCTCACAGAAGGAGAGGAGGACAGCCGTCCAGGACTCCTCGCTGCCGACCATAGCGTTGACCATAGTCGGGAGGGAAACGTCCTGCCCTTGTCAAATCCCCTAGATTATGGAGCCGTTTTTAGCTTAGCTTGGGGTTAGCTACCAAAACAGATGTCGAAACGGGAAAAGGCTAGGATGAAGAACATTGACGAGGATAAGCAATTCAATAAACTTTACCTAAATTTGCTCAAATTTAAATCTACTCTACAATGCTCGTGTATTATCCGAAGGTGTCAAAAATCTCCGAAATAGTTTAAAGGGAGTAATAAATATGGAGGAACCTGCGCAAGTATGGATGAATCATGACATTTGGCACTCGATACCGTTGCGATAGGGACCTGGCACGAAAATACGTATGTATAAATCTCCTCTTTAATTGGTCTGTATACCATCTAAACGAAACAATTACAAAGTACGTGTCAATAAATGTATGTGATCAATTTAACAAAGTTCAAAAGTTTGTTTTGGAGCGATTATTTCGGGAACTTTATGTAGAATTGAACCGAAATCTTTTTGTGTTCAACTTAATATTAAAAAAGTTTTTAGTTACATCACACCACTCCGGGTTCATAAGACGTGTAAAACATCTACAATAATTGCATTTTTTAACCAACTTTCAAAAGGAGAATTTCAACTAGCTTACACCCTCCTAATATTTAAATTATTAGTTTAATATTCTATTTTTTGCCTTCGCGATCTCGCAATTATTGACAATATATATTAAAAAATGATGTTATATAGTAGATATTATTATTATTTGGAAGGACAAAATTGTTTAGACAAACTTGAATTAGTTTACAATTCTTATTTCGAATTCTTATAACATGTTAATTAATTCATCCCTATGTATTTTTAGTTTCATATGTTACTGAATTACTCTGATAATTCTTGTTTTATAAGATAGGTCATATTTCAAAAGTGGTAACTGATTTTTTATTTATTTAATGTTTTATTGTACACAGGTAACGCTAAAGAGATAAACACAACGAAACAGTAGAAAAGGCGAGTTAATATCTAACAAGAGATATATATTCTAGGAATATGACCAAAAACATAAAAAAAACATTCATCTAGACGTCTTGATGACTTTGAAGTCGTTTGCGATTTTATTGCGTCAATTATAATGAAGTATGAACGGTAAAACCTTTGTCTTACTATCTTTATCGCACTTATCGTGTTTGTTAATATATACGTGACGGAACAATTATTTCGTGTATGCAGTATGAAAATAGCGTATCTTGTATATAAAATCATTGTTCTTATGTAAGTGAATTGTATTATTTTTAAAGGGAAAAGAATTTCTAAAAACGTATAATTGGTGCCGTAGTTCTTAGGACTGACCTTAAAAATAGCTTGTAGAGTACGCCGCTGCAGGTCTGTGAAAACCAAACGCGGCTTCTTCGGAGAAGGCAGGGTATCCGTACCCATGTCCTCCTTGCGCTTGCAACCTGGAATCACGGGTGAAAAAAAGATATCACTTTTTGTGTCAAAAAATATTGTCACCTCCATCTCCCTGGAGGAGTATACTGAGCTACATAAGCATCATCAATTAGCCGACGATATTAAGTCCCAAGATGTGAAAGGCAAGTATGTCACCATATGAGGCACATGTCGATTATCGCTTTGGATTTCAAATTTTTGTTGATTTTGTTACAAGAAATTTACAATCAACCTTTCTTCTTACTTAAACTGACAAAGATCTTATTTATATCTATGTACAGCGGATCTATGTAGGTACTATTTTCTCTAAAAGACCAAAAAGTTAATAGTGACGCCCCCTCCCTTTTGTTTTTGGGAAAAACTGTCAAAACTGACAGTAACCTTTACTTGAATCACTTGATCTATTAAGATGTGTTCATAATCACTTAGTCTTGTATACAAAAACCAACTGCGCGTGTGGAATTATTATAAGAATGTATTTTAAAGATATAATATTTAGATTCGATTATTTGATAAAAACCTATGAGATTTTAGGAGAAGGAAAAACAATTTACTCTTTTTCTACAAGAGAGGAAGAGAGAGAGAGATTTGTTCAACATTCGAATTCTTGACTCAAAGATTTGACACCCTCATGAACCTGTCGCCTAATGCAAATGGCAGGTTTGGCCCGCCTTAAATCCTGTGCTGTCTATTCATTATATAATATATAATGAATATAAAACAAAGTCGCTTTCTCTGTCCCTATATCCCAATGTATGCATAAATCTTAGAAACTACGCAACGGATTTTGAAGCGGTTTTCTTAAATATATAGAGTGATTCAAGAGAAGGTTTTTATGCATATAACATGTATAGTATAACCGTGCGGTGCGGGCGGGGCGCTAGTGGATATATAGAAATGAAGTAAAAAGAAATATTAGTTTACATTCTTTTTTACAAATAGTTCAGTAGTCCAGGTTCTAACCCCGCTTTGTAGTAATGAGTCTTAACTTAATTACATCTTTTGGGGTTTTTTTACGGTGAAGGAAAACATAGTGAGGAAACCCGAGATTTGTGTCCGATATCGCGAAGAACTTGCTGAGCTTGCTTGTCGGCTAATCGTGGGTGCATATGTATCCTGTCTACAACGATATTTTTTTATTTAGATCATCAATGACCTGATATTGCAATGTTAAACCCAAATGCATTAACGATTTTACCAAAGTCCAAACCGGAACACGAAAATGATAAGCATTGACTTCATGGTAACGGGTGTAAGAAAGGCGTTGGTACCTTCCAGGACGAATCATAGCGAGATCATAGGCGGCGCATATTTCTTATCATGACGAAATCCGTCTGCTCGTTTATCCTTACTAATATTATAAATGCGAAAGTAACTCTGTCTGTCTGTCTGTATGTTACGCTTTCACGCTCAAACCACTCAACCCATTTTCATAAAATTTTGTACAGAGATAGAGTAGAACTTGAGGAAGGACATAAGCTACTTTTTAACCGACTACATTAAAAAGAGGGTATATTATTACGCGATTAGTATTATAAGTCGGAAAAATGTCTGCCCTTTGAAAGTTGTCTGTATTATTAAAATAATTCACTTGGGCGAAGCCGCGGGCGGACAGCTAATATTCTATATATATAAACGAATGTTTGTCTGAATGTCATCGATGAACTCAAAAACGACTGGACCGATTTTTATGAAAATTGGTGTATATATATATATATATATATGTCACTCGCCACCAGGTGGCGCTGGCGTTGTTGGCATAGAAACGCGCGCCGGGTACAGCTAGTTATATATGAAACATCCGCATCGCAAAATCGCGTGATAAATGCATCCGGTGATAACGGTCTGCTTCGACATTCGCTTCGGATTCGACGCGCTTTGCTCGTATTCAATTCGCTCGAATATACAAGCGAAGCTTAGTATGCGATTTTTTCTCATCGCTTACATGGGGACTTATTACAGAACTAATTTAATTATTATTATTAAACAGCTGTATTGCTCTTTAACCTCATTATTGAAGCATTTATTTGTCTTTTTTTTAATTTTGGTCAGTGTGTCCGTTTGTTACGGCTAATCTCTGAAACGATTGGCCCTATTTTGAGGGGACTTTCACTGTCAAATAGCTGATGTAATATTAACCTACTTTAATTTAATTAAATTCAAATGCGGACGAAGTCGCGTGGACTGTTAGTCCATCTATATATAAATAAAACAGAGTCGTGTAGTTACGCCATTTATAAATCAAGAACGGCTGGACTAATTTTGATCATTTTTGTGCTTTTGGATTTGTCTTCATTCGGAATAGTATAATAACAATGAAACCTTTATACAAAGTCCGCCGGATTGGCTAGTACATAATATGGAAGAGATAGAAAAAAGTTTATGACGGTTCAGTTAGGACTTTTGATAATAAGAGATATGTTTTATATTAAACTATCTGCACCCGGCGGCTACGTTCGTTTATTGAAGTCATTTTGTCCTAGTAATTTTGTTCCTACAAACTTTTTTCCCCCTTGAATTTTGAAAATCCTTGAAAGAATTTCTCAGTGGATGCCTACGACATAACAGGAGTTCGCGTGCGTTATCTTACATTCCTAATCCCAAGGATTTCGCATGTGCGTAAATAAATCAGTCACTTTTAAAAATATAATTCAAAATCAAAGTGTTAAGTTTTCCGGCGTCAGGAAATTAAAACACATCGCCCGATCAAGTCATTTATTTTTAAGAATTATTGCACATGTAAGTTGTTACTAGGTTCCCTTATTTTTGCCACCGTAACGTACGGTGCTTGTCATTATCGTGTCCCATATTGAAGTGTGGAGTGACGCAATAATAACACCAGTATCTCTTACTGTCAGGAGATTCCCGATTTCATTAACAACATAAAAAAAAAATATGTAACATAAAACATAAAAAGTTTCTGTTAGTAAATAAACACGATTTTAACAACGTATACGGTGGAACGTAGTGATAATGATGAACAAAAAACTTTAAACAACAAGCCTTTGCCCGCCATATTGAATTACTATGTATTCCGTATTTTTGTGAGGCACATTTTTATTCGATAACCATAGTTCCTCAAGGCATAGGTTTAGCAATATTTATAGCATTTTCACCATTTTTTTCTTCACCTGTTTCACCAGTACGAGATATATATATATATATATATATATTGTCTGCTATTCTCTGCTATTCTCTGCCTACCACTTCGGGGATACGGGCGTGACGATATTTGTTCAGACCTTTTGGATTTAATTAATCACTCGGACACACTCAACCCTCTACGACTGACTTGCTCTTATCTTTGCAAATTTATTGACCTGGTAGACTGCTAGACACCATAATAGGTTTTTTTAATAAATCGAAGTGGTTAATACCTTATTATTTTGTTTTACCTTAATTTTGTACTGTTATATTTTATTATTATATATGAAAAATATATAAAAAAACACAATGCTTATATAGTTTAATCATTACTGATTATTTTAGTTATTTATCACAAAAAAATATGTAGATAAAATGGTTACTTTTAAAAGAAAAATTTTTATATAATTAAAGTTAACACTTGCTTGTAGTGATCCGGGTCAAATTTAAATAAAATCTAACGGCTAGAAAAAAAATTATAACGAGGATTTTTTTTTAATTTAAATGTCGTGGTAGACTGATAGACACCTACCTACAATCCCTAACCACTAGCAGCTACCTAACTTCCCGAGTAGATAAAATATTAAGGTACTAAATGGGCTGGAATCATAACTTTAAGTAGGTATGTGTAGGTACGCAAGAGCCATTTTAAATTTTAGATATCAGTTGCAGAGGGTTAAAAGTATATACAAAATGTCAACTAAATTTTGTCGTTTTGTAATTGTGTTTTGATTTGTCCCGTAAAACCTTTATATGGATTGTTGTAGCGAGTATGTCCTCGATAACGTAACCTTTATCATTAGAAATAAGATGTCATTATTGTGCTTGGCAGCTTGAAAAATGCGAGCGTAGGTTTGGTCATTTCCAGCAAAACCAAGTGATCTGCAGAAACTATAATTAACAGGGATTTACCGCCTTTTCTAATCCTGTCAACATAACGACAGTTGTTAACACTGTGATTTCCGTTGCAGTGGCTAATGTATCCTTTCCTTCTAATACCATAAAAATATATTTATACCAATGAGTACTCTCCCACCAAACAAGGTTCAAAATCGCGTGGCGAGCCGGACGCGATGTTTAATCGTAAATAGTAAATCGTGCGTAAAGCGCATAACGCACTTTCTATCCGCCCGCTTTCTCTCTTCCTAAATTTCGTTGAAGAATGATAGATTACAAGTTACGCAAGATTAAATCACACCATAATTTTTGGTTCCTGATTAACCGACTTCGAAATTAGAAAGTTACCGAATGTAACCCGTAAGTACATATTAAATTAATCTGGAACGTCAGATATAATATAAAATTCTCGTGTCACAGTGTCAGTAACTAAAATCCAAACCCATTTTTGTGCACATTTTGTTGAAGTGAATATGTTTACGGCAGAACGCTTGCCGGCTCAGCTAGTATACATTTAATGACACTTATGACTTATGTTCACAAAACAAATATGAATAGTAATTTGCTATTTCAGGTAATCTACACATATAATAAAATTGTAGAAAAACCGACAACAGAACATCTTTTTTTTATTTTTGTCTATCTGTATCCCAGCTGCAATTCAAGCTAAAACTACTTGACCGATCGTGACGAAATTTAGCAACCGCGAACCCTGCATTCCGAGGTAGGTTATAGGCTACTTTCTATCCCGGTTATTTGAGTGTTCAGTAGGGGAAAAGAAGCCAAAATCTAAATTTGACTATAAATTCAGGAACGCGCAGTTTTCTTTAGTTGTTTTTGGTTGAATAGAACACAATTTACAGACTATGGCTATTTTGCAGTTTTAAAATTAAAGCCTTAAAAACTCTCACTATAAATGGTCGGACTACCATCATAAGTTGAAACGCAGAACACACGGGGATATCTTCGAACGCATAGCTTATCTTAGACTGGATAATAGTAAGAATTTTAGCTAGAAATGCTGTGATCTGAGACTTTTGGTTTTTAATTGCCCGAAAAGTGTATGTTACTTTGCCGTTCGACTGAGTCACAAAAACTCTTGGTGATAGGCCGTCGTAAAGCTCAAAGACGACGTCGCAGGTGCAGCTAGTAGGAAATAAATCCGGATATATAAGCGCTTATAAGTTTTTAATACATAAATATTCATACACACAAGGTGTAGAACTCTTGACCTATTTATATACAAACCAGATATCCCGGCGAACTTCGTACCGCCTAACATAGGTATTTATTTTTCACAGTATTTTTTTTAAATTACACAAATTGATAGCCCAAATTAAGCAAACTACATGCTTGTGTTATGAGTGTTAGATAACGATATTAAATAGAAACAAGAATCAATTAAATAAACACCCAGATCCAGAAATACAAATGCCTGTCCGCGTCGGGAATCGAACCCGAGCCTCGCGGTTAGTTAATGCGGGTTAGGCGTTTACGCCAGCCACTCGACCGACGAGATGGTCAAATTGGAGTGGGATGGTGGTAGATTGGGTTCAAATAAGTCCGGTATATAATAATGTTTGAAAAGTGTTTTGTAATAATTACAAATCATTTGTTAAAACACTTGCGCACAACTAACTATGCAGTTGAATATGTTGGTATAGTTAAATACTTTTTTGTACCATCTTATACAACACATATTCTGAAAATAAATAAATTTAATTTTATGTAATTTTCCATTTTTCTTGAAGTTTTCCCATTATTTCTTTGACCATAACTAACACAACAAAAATTAAATCAGTCAACTCGGTACGGCCGTTCTCGAGTCTAGCACATAGCAACTCATTTAGCGATACACTTTTGATTGTTTAGATAACGTAAAATAAATATATATGGATGACATTAAACTTTAATTTACTGTTTCAATAACTTTGATAAATAAATAAATATAGTCCGAAGCGGGAGGCATAGACACATACATATGCACCCAAGATTAGACGACGATTAATATCATCCTTTGTCAACGATAGAAGGTGGTCAAGTCCGTCGCCATTGGGCAGAAATACAATATCAGACAACGTTATGATTTTTATAACAAGCAGTTTAAACGGAAATCGAACGCGGGACCTCGTACGTCAAAATCGAATACCGACTACATAGACATATTGAACCCAGTAGAGGCGGCCCTCCAGCCATGGGTGACGAAGATCTAATGTTATTATATCATTCGTACATTGGAGGAGGCCTATGTCCATCGGTGGACTATAATAGCCATGTATTTAAAGAAAGTGACAAAAAATAAGGCCATCTTCACACGAGTTGCCGAATTTTCTCAGCGGAAACCGTATTTGGTACTTGAGAAAATTATACAACTACAATTCGCGTGTAACATCTCAATAATAACTACGGGTTATAAATAAAACTATTACTAAATAGCCTTGAATATACACTGGACCTATTTCACAAGGTCCCAAT
Source organism: Lasaia peninsularis (assembly GCA_018236625.1). Taxonomy (NCBI): domain Eukaryota; kingdom Metazoa; phylum Arthropoda; class Insecta; order Lepidoptera; family Riodinidae; genus Lasaia; species Lasaia peninsularis. Next base: position 13,812 of record DVZL01003183.1, read on the forward strand.
AACGATCTAGATAAACTAAGCGGTACTGGATTTCATAATTTGTAACCGTTGAAATTGTTGAAGTAATCTAACCCCAAAAACGCGCAATTAACCTGTATTTATATTTATACAAAAGGATAAAACAATAAATTATAACACCAAAGTAGAATGTAGCAAGAAGTTTATCCAAAAATCCGAATATTTTTGCTTTTACCGAAACCGAAACCATGTCACTACATTGTTTTTAAAAGCTTGTATTTAACTCGCAATGTATGTATGTAAGTATGTATGTTCGGGTTGAATCTTAGAATTCAATTTTGAAGTAGATAACTTTGACCGATTAAGCTGAAATGTTGTATAGACGTTTAGATTTGATGACAATGCACGATAACGTACATGATATAATTCTAAATCCAATATGGCGGACCAACCAAGATGGCGGAATAGTTGTTTTTAAGAACTACAATATGGGTATCAAATGAAAGGGCTCGTTGAG
>DVZL01003184.1:0-14284 GCA_018236625.1 Lasaia peninsularis
GTTATGAAGAGTTCATGTTACAGGGGGAGAAAACCAAACTTAAGTTTTTAACAAAATAATTTAATTCAGAGTAAGTAATCATCACGCTTTTACGCGATTAGTATTACGAGTATAAGTCGGAAAAATGTCTGATCTTTGAAATTTGTCTGTATTATTTAAATAATTCACGCGGGCGAAGCCGCGGGCGGAGAGCTAGTCTAATATAAATATAGTAGGTACATAATATTTTATAGACCCGGAAAAAATTATAAGTCAGGACTAACCAAACGGTTGGACGGAGGTCGGTAATGGAATTGCTATGAATAAGGTTTTGGATAAATGTTTTGTGATCGTATTAGTTTTTTTATTCCACACAAACGTACAAGCGTATTAATCGTACCGATATTGTACCAAGCACCACAGTAAATTTCCAAATTTTCGCACCTTAATATTCGCGTTAAAAAAACTCGTTCTATCCGAATGGGTGTTTTAAAAAATATTTTTCCAAATAAAACTTATCTCAATTTCAAATTCCCGATGTCAAAGTTTATATCTTTTAAAACACTAGTATCTTGACACTTCACTTAGAAGTTTCAGGTCAGTACTAAAGCTGTTTCGCTCCATAAAGATTTTGCGACCTTTTTCCAGTCAAACATACTTAGTTTCGATGGAGCTAAGTGTAAATTCTAATACTTTTCTCGCCCCTTTTAGGTTAGGAGTACAGACGTGACTTGTGGCGATCGACTTATTTTTTCATTAAATAAACCGTCTAAGAGACTTTTTACTAAAAGCAAGCGTTTTTAAGACAGGCAAAGATCTTTATTTTTTAAAGAAGGGGAAGCAAACGGGCAAGTGACCTGATAGTAAGAGATCTCCGCAGTGATGTTCGTGGACATCCGCAACACCGGGACTATCACAGATGTATTGCCAACCTTTTTGGATGGACGCGGATGTTCGATTTGTACGCTCTTTTCTTAAAGCTTCTTAAGATCTATTTGGAGATACCAATGCTCGTAATTGGTGTCAAGAATTTTAATGTAATTGTATTGAAAATAATTTATTTGCGGATTAAGTGTTGATTTTTTTATCTCACTAAGACAGCGAACAGACTCTCCTGATGATAAGAGAAAAACACCATAGATTTTGTAGGTACGTCAGTTTCTGTGGTCGGGCTGTTGGACCGTACGTGTCTTTGATAAAAAAATGTTTAAATACAAAATATTTCATCTTTCCAACATATCAATATAGTCAGACACTGCATTCTTAACGCGTATGTATCATTGTGCTAAAAAGAAAAAAAGACGTGAAATTAACTTTTCAGGCAAAATCATACTTTATATATTTATATTTATACTAGCTGTCCTTGTGACTTCGTTCGCTTTTGAATCAAATTTAATAAAAGTGGGATGAGTTTCTCCTTATTTTATTTTATAAATTTCTAAAATAAAAGTAGCCTAAGCCGTTTCTTATTGCATCTGCTGTTTGCCAGTGAAAGTCCCATCAAAATCAGTACAGTGATTTTATAGATTAGCGGGTACAAACAGACAGGAAAAAATTTTAAAATATATTTTGGTTTATGTACTCTGTAAACATACATAATATGCATTTAGTAAAAAGCGGCCATTTTAATACAGACACTCCAATTTTATTATTAAAATAGATTATACTCCAAATATTTTTATTAATGTTGTAAACCTTATTGGGTATAGTGTAAATAAATTTTCGGTTAAAAATAGTACATATTTTATTTTTATTTTTTTGATCTGTCACACCAACGAGACATATACACTACAAATGTTTTAAGAGTAGGTCATAAATATTTAGCGCCTTGGGTGCTACCAGGGGGGTTAGAACGTGCACTATCGTCACGACGCGATCGCGTCGTTCCGCGCGATTAGAAATGTCAAAGTCAAAAATTTGTACTAGGTTTTTTTTTGTTTGACATTTCCAAACGCGCGAAACGACGCGATCGCGTCGAGACGCTAGTGTACGTTCTAAGGGGGCAGGATTATTTTCAAGGGGGTGCATCCGCATCGTTACATTGTATTAACCAATGTAAAATATAGAAATAAACATATTGTATTATAGCATTTGTATAACAGAGTTACGAGTAATAAGTACCAACTTTTTACCATCTGTGTGATGACAAATGTAGAGTTTGTCAGTGGCTACTTTTTTCGAACACAATATGAAAAAAATGTGTTTTTTTCTAAGTACTTCCTTTTCGGATAAGGTGGTGCAATTGCACACCCTTGCACCCCGCTACCGGGGCCCATGTTTAGTGCTCAGTTATATCTCTTTTATTGGTGTAATACGTGAACATTGAGCGTAATACTAATATTGATTTTTGTTTTAAAAATAGATATCTTAAAATGGAACAAAACAACAACACACAAATATAGTTTAGTAGTACTACAAATAGTTATTTATTTTAGAATAGCATTACGAACATTTAATAAAAACAATTATATCATCGTCTTGGCTGCTCCCCAGATCAATCAAAATGTACCACATTGTTTGGTGCATTTATTGACGTTTTTGTGAATGAACTAAAATGTGCAAGTATAAAGTCTACATGACTATAGGCATGTATTGGTTAATGGAAGGACTTTCTTATCGGTTCGACATTGTTAAAGTTTGTTTGTCGTTCCACCGTAATGTTTGTTTCGAACAAATAATTGCAAAGGTCGCATCGATACAAACCTATTTAGAGACAGACGTAACGAGCGTGAGTGTTGCTCTTATCGAAAATACCCTTTTCTCAAATTGACATTATCTTCTTTCGTATCAAAATCTGTATTGGCCAACTGCGTTCAATCAAGTGACTTTCTTTATTGAGATGAGAAATGATACTCGTATATTTGAAGCAAGCAACGAATCAAATTTTTTAAGCTTAAAAAATCTAATGGAGTTTGGAATCTAATTGGAAATTATTATTTATCATCTCTATGGTCCAACGCAGTCGGTGGCCGAATTTGATGCACGATTACGATTACGATTATAATCCGTCTAATTTGACATTACTAAAATGTTCTATCTCACTTGTTTTTTATTTCATTGGGAAGAGATAGCATGAACCTAAAATAAGTTTAGCGTGCAGACGAGTTACTACCATAGTGGATACTGGACTCAAATGGTTTATCACACCTGTTTACAAACTATCTGAGTCCAGTATGGTCGAGCGTAGTTGGCGTCCATATTTTACGCACGAGATCCCAGTTTCGATTCCCGGGGAGGGCATATTTTATGTATTTTTGTTTATTTGAAAAATATAACATTACTTGGGTTATAATGTTTGCCCGATGTTGAGACCCATCCACGTCCCATCATGGGACTCAATATCGTTGGCTAATTAGGGGTGCATAAGCAAGAAGCCATCATCTAACCCTCCAGGGATAGGAGCGTAACGATATATTTTTTAATTATTTAGTAGCTGTACCCGCGTTGCTATGCCAAGAGCGCCAGCATCACCTGGTGGCGAGTGACTTTGATGAGCAACAGTGAACTTCTCCGTGGAAAAAGACATACATATATTATATACTAAATTTCATAATAGTTATAGTAGTTTTTGAGTTCATCATACAGACAAATATTAATTTTTATATATATAGAAGATTATTCTTCATCCGCTTAGCTTTACATCGTTTCTCTATCAGATGATATCGGGATGAATCTGCAACCCAGAAAAGAAACCAGTTTTTCCTGGTTTGCAGATGCAGATTGTAGCAGTTTGAAGCAGTTGCAGATTCATCGAAATTGAATACACTAATCCAAATTTCTTCGCGAGCCACCGATGCTCCTAAGCGTTTTTTTTAATTTTTTTTATTCTTCCCCCTTGTGTTCTGCATCCTCTGTGTAGAGTGAAGCATCTGCCTTCCTACCAGACAGCTTGCTAGAAAAAAGTATAGGTTAAATGGGTTTGTTCAATGGTTCCATTTCTAACTAGACTAATGGTAGGGTGCTGTGCAATAACTTGCTTGGGTAGGATTTCACCACCTTATCTATCGCCTCTGTGTTGTAACGGTACGGCTGTCACCTGTTAAGACCGTTAGCCACGTAATGTCTCGGGTTCAATTCCTAGGTCGGGCAACTTTTCTTAAATATTTTTCTGATTATTCTGAGTAAGAATTAAATTGCCCGGGATTGATATTGTCGCCGAAGTGGCGATAAGCTTGCCACCTATCACATCAGGGCCCTAGTACCCTGGCTAATCGTGGGTGTTCTAGTATGTCTACTGCACTCACTAGTCGTGGATATACTAGCATACCTCTGCCTACGCTTTCGGGGATAATAGGCTTGAAGGTACTTTTATGTATTCTAGTCCGAAGAATACATTGCAGGATCTTACCATCAGGAATGTTCAGGTTCTTGTTCGTTATTTTATCCCATAAAAATAATAACAACGAAAAACAAATAATATATAATTATTTAAAGTACCAAAAAAATACACATGAAAACTAACAGTCAGATTGTGAACCTCCTTTTTAGGGCTAATGGTAGAAACGGGACCCCTGTTTACCCTACAAAAACAATTACTAAAAAACAGAGTAAAGCAAATATTAATTATAAAACCGACACGCACTTGGCCACTTTTTAGTAGTTTTAGTCGGATGACAAAGGATGTTTAAAATTCTCAATTTGTGCAGCATCAATTTCCTGAACAGCCTTACGAGGGTATCATAAAGTGTCGAGGCTTTGTCATTCCCGTCACCTCGGAGGCCATTTAATTTCACGTTAAATCCAATGTTCCCGAAACCACCGGCAGCGGTTTATTACAGAAAAAAAATCCATTTGCGATTACAGCAAAAATCCTCGTGTAATATTTATGGATAGGATAAAAGTGGCTTTTTAATGGTACCGCTTTTATGGCTAAAAGCTTTAGCCATGAAAAATGATAATTTTCAACATGTCACAGCCTTTATTAGGGCTGTCGTTAATGGATAACTACCGGAACACAATGAGGGCTTTACATCGCAATAAAAATATTAATACAAAAGCTTATAAAGATGTTTGTTGTTTGGTGTCGATAGTGAACAAATATTCTGTACGAAACGACTTCAAAAACACACACATGCGTGCACGCACGCATGCACGTACGCACGCACGCACGCTTTCATAGCCGCACGCACTCACGTGTTACGTGCACTGTACATACCAGTGTTTCCCAAACATTGTTCTACTGTAGCCCGGTAATTTCTAACCACGCCCTCGTGACCCACTAATACTTGTAAAACCAAGTTGGTTATGTAAAATAATACACGTTTATAAAAGTATAAAGGTTTTATTAATAGGTACATACTTTGGTATCGCCCTTTAAGTCACTAAATTTTAGTGTGGCGAGACATTTTTACTATGCGTCGATCGATTGTAAGTAATATTATGAAAACTAGGTGGGAATATGTCAACCCGGTTTTTTATTTTGATGACCCGGTATCGGGTCGCGACCCGGCAAATGGGAATGGCTGTATACAGTAGCTAGTTATGATTCTTGTCTAAACTCCAAGCCTGTCAACATGTCTTAACTTGTAAGTAGACACTTTATACCGTCGAGGGATTTAGACAAGTTATGAATGATTAAAGCTGGGTTATTAATTAAGAGAATGGTAATAAATTGTTGGGCAAACTCGACGTCTGGCGGAGTAAGGAGCTGCGCGGTTGTTAGCATAGTCGCTCCGTCACGTTTGCGATAACGCCCAGGAGTTTCTTCAAGAGCTTAACGTGATTATATTAGAACAAAATTAAGGTTATATTTTATGCTGATGTTGATGGATATAGGTTAGATGGAAACCTATATCCATCAGCGCATTACTTAGACTTACGCCCTGACTTTCCACGACTCGTAAGTCCACCTCCTAGTGTACTAGTACACCAACGATTAGCTAAGGTACTAGGGCCCATGATGTGATAGGTGGCAAGCCGATCGCCACTTCGGGCACATTCCGATCCCGGGCAATATAATGCTTACTCAGAATAATAGAATTTGAGACAAGTTGCCCAAACTGGGAATTAAACCCGGTACCTTACGCGGCTAACGGCTTAAATAGGCGACAGCCGTACCGTTACACCACGTAGGCATAAATATATAGTGGTGTTATATGATTGAAGTTTTCGTGTCTATGTGTTTCCAATCTCAGACAACGTTATGTTTATTAGATAAACTGTAAAAACCCGCAAATCGAACCTGACCCCTCGCGCGTCAAAGGCGGACACCGACTAATTTCAACCACAGAGACGATTAACAAAGAAAACGTAAGCACTTGTTGAAGGTACTGTCCGAAAATTAACTAAGTCACAAAGGAAAAAAGTTTTTATGTTTTAGAACGCTGGTGTTTTTGAAAGGGTATTCGATCTGTCTTTGCGGGATGTCTTGATAAAATTGTAATAACATTTTATGTAATTAAACCTTTTAGTAGAAGGACCCGAATACTACATAGATCTGTTTAATGGATAAAAAATATTCGATAGTTAATTTAGTTTATTAAAAATGATAAAAAACATGGGTTGCCTGATAAAATCTAGGCCAGGCTATAATTATTAGTTTTTTTAATTTCACCATTAAGTTTAGAAAAAAATTAACACTAACGACAAGTACACATCCTATGGTACATGCAAACTCAGGATTGCTAGGAGTAAACTGGTATTTCGCTCGTAGTTATTTTCACCATTTTGTTTAATCTATTAAACATCATTTGTTCATAATTTGTATAAAAGTGTTATTTTTTTTATAAAACCCAATTGTGAAATTAAAAAAAGACATTTTTTAATTTCTTATTAATTATAGCCTGGCCAAGATTTTATCAGGAACCCATCACTTATATAATAAATTAAATTACACATTGAAAAATTTTTATCCATTAAATTGATGAAGATCAATGTTATATTCGGATGTTAGACCATTTATTTCAGTGTATTCAAATTATTACTTCCAATGGTATTGTTCTAAATATCACCATCAATAGTAGTTAATGAAATGTTAAATGAAATAGTCCTTATATAAAATACACTCTAGCGGCAGTATGTAGTAGTTCACAGTTTACGATATCAGGCGTAGTATCTAATGTTAGTCGGGCGGTTGTTAACTTAGTCGCTCCGTCACGTTTGTAATAACGTTCAGGAGTTTTCCTAAGAGATTCATCGGATAGCAATTTCGCTTTATTTGCTCATTGAAAAATAAATAAATATTCCTCGACATATTACACAGATTGTAAACTAAGCACAAGATTCAGAGGTAAATCTATATTTGAACGTTTTTAAAAAGTAAAATTAAATTTCTCTGACTGAAGTATCTGAATTTGACGCATGAGGTCCAAGGTTCGATTCAATAGAGTAACCTCTTCTATGAGTTTTTTTCAGTTTATTTGAAAAATATAACGTTGAATAGATGAATTTCCTGTTGGTGGACAAAAGTCAAAAAAAAAAAGTATGATAATTCGACCTAATCTAGGATTGGGCCTAGCTTCCTTTTTGGTTTTTTTTAATGATATTGGAAGGCAAACAAGCAAACGGATTTCCTGATGGTTAGAAATTCACGTCGCCTATAGACACCAATGGTGGTGATGGTGAAAATGGTGCGTTGCCAATCTGAGGCTGGGATGGTAAGCCTCTTGCGTGAGGAAGTTTATCGGCTAGCCTACCCTCCAAACCGGAATACGACAATGGCGAACACTGGTGCTATTGTGGCAGGAATAGGCAAGGCGGTAGTACCAATCCAGGCGAGTCGTTGCAAGACTCTACCACCTAGTGGTACCTTGTAGGGATCAGATGACCATCGCTCTGTGTAAAAACTGGTGCCCTAGTCAAATCCCCTGGATCCGCCGGTCCCGATAGCGTCCGATATATTACGGGATAAGATGAAGAAGAGAGAGGAAATACAAAGACTGGGACAGAAAGCCGAAAAATGTTAAGGAGATGAAAGAGGTCAAATATAAAGGCTTCTTTTAGACCGATGACGTAAGTAGTTCTTTTATTAGAATGAACATTTAAAACGCTATATTGGGGTCACTGGTTACGTTAAATATGTAGGAGGGAATTGTGTCGCTTCTAATACTGTTAACCGAGACGCAGAGAAACACAGGAATTTGACAAGGCATTTCGCCATGTAACTTACTGGCATGCTAGATATATTGCTGGTAATTCTGCTGCAGGCAACTAACCTTAATTTAACGTATCACTATCTTTGTTTAAGATAAGTAAACGAAAGAGATAAAAAAGTTTTACTCCTGTCACATTGGTTTGTATGTGACATTTCTACAGACGTTTAGTTTATAGCACGGAAAAATATGATTTAAAACACAATTTATTTTATTCCGTCTAATTTAACATGACTAAAATGTTCTATCTCTTTCGTTTTTTATTTCATTGGGAAGAGATAGCATGCACCAAAATAAGTTTAGTTTTCATGTACATTTCATGTTTCATGGTTTATAACCTCTATGGTCGAGCGTAGTTGGCGTCCATATTTTCCGCACGAAATCCCAATTTCGATTCCCGGGTAGGGCAACTTGTTCTTATGACTTTTTTTTAGTTTATCTGAAAGACTTTTTCCGGTTAGATTGGATTTGTGCCCAGTATTGTGTCAGGTTTACCACCTATATCATTGTACTTAATATCATCGATTAGTAATGAAGAATATGTATGTGCCTTAGCTAAATAATAATTGAACCCGGGACAGGCTTAATTCCTGGTTAACTTATCCTATACATGTTTCAGTTTATCTAAAATATCACTAGTGGGCGGGCGAGCGGGCTGCTTTATTACTTATATTTTGTTTGCAAAATAAGGCGTTCGAATCCAAAAAATAATGATTCTAATCAATCATGGCCGTTTACGAGTTTTAGTGAGTAAACATTATTAACTATCAAAAAACCTCCTTGTATATTATTGAATAAAACACTTTTTTCGTTTTTTTATATCATTAGAACTAATTACTTATTACTATTTATTTTTTTATTATTGATGATTTTTACAGCATCACAACTATAAACTTTAAGAGTGTGTTTTAAGACCTTATAATACTGTGTAATCGAAACAGGTTGACTTTGTTAGTATAAGGAATTTCCCTTCGTTAGTCTCGCTAAAACTCGAGAACGGCTTCACCGATTTGGCTAATTTTGGTCTTGAAATGTTCGTGGAAGTCCATGGAAGGTTTAAACGATGAGAAAATATAACAAAATTGCAAGGAAAATACTAAAAACGACAATTAGATTTCGAGAGAATTAGTTCTTATCTGTCAAACGTTTGATTGATGTTCGTGTATTCAGTGAAACGAAGTTCACCGGGTCAGCTAGTAAATATATAAAAATAAGATATTAATAAATAAATAAAAGTATGTATTAAAATAAATACAAGAATTGCTTGTTTAAAAGTATAACATATAGGTATAGTTCCGTAGGTACGAAAGGGTCGAAATAGGAAAATAACTAATTTACATGAGAACTGCTGACTACGGTTTGGTTGGTATAATATGTAGTTATTAGCATAGTATGAGTAATTATTATTAACATAAAAATACACTCCGTAATTATAATATCATTCATGAGATAAATCTAACACTGAGTTAGGTGGAGAGCTCGTGGATGAAAATTAATCAGAAAATGTGTATTTTGAAATTAATGGTGATTTCTCAGGCTGCCTTGTTTGTAGAACGTAAAGGACTGTCAAAACAGCAGTTTTTCTTGTATTCAATTACATAAGCGATACATAGGTATATGATATGTGTGCCTATATAACTACATATCATAAAACAAAGTCATTTTCTCTGTCTGTCGCTATGTATGCTTAAATCATTAAAACTAAGCTAAACTAACTAAGCAATGGATTTTGATGCGGGGTTTTTTAATAGATGGAGTGGTTAAAGAAGAAGGTTTTTATGTATATAACATGTATAGTATACCCGTGCGAAGCCGGGGCGTGTCACTAGTTAATAATATACACCTTTAATTAAAATGTTTGCAACCACAAAGTTTGTTGGATATTTCGCTATTATATAGTAAATAAAAAATCCGTTAAGTGCGACTCGGACTCGCGCACAAAAAATTCCGTATGATGATACGGAATCTTAAAATCTTAAAAACGATAAAAAAGCATGTTTACTGTATGTATATTACCCTTTCTATATTTATTTCTTCCTGTTTTTAGCATTATTTGTTGTAATGGCAATATAAATACAACATTTGTGAAAATTTTAAATTCTCTAGCTATCACAGTTTTTAAGATACGTTCTGGTGACAGACAGACAGACGGACTGACAAAAATCCCAGACAACGTTTAATTTTCAGATAAACTGAAAATTCTCATAAAACAAGTCGTCCTATCGAACCAGAGGCCTCGTACATTAAAGTTGGTCACCGACGAAACACGATCACAAAGAGAAAAGGGTCTACCAGGATAGCAGTGAGTCCGTGACCGATTTTGGAAAATATGGTTTAATCTGAGGTTTCAGGACGTTAGCTCTCTGTATATCTGTCATTTTTGCAACGGATGTGAGACACGTGCGCGGGCGCAGGTGGGCGGCCATCATGTGACTGGAGGTATTGTTACATCTTGCAAATTATTCCATTTATATGCGGAATTGTCCTCTGACGAAGCAAACAATAACATGTACTGGGAATATGAAGACTGCAGCTGCGTTCAACCAATCTGGAGTGACAGTTTTTGTTTTTAGTTTTTACCAAAGAACCCTATTTCTATGGGTGATATGTAAAATGAATATCGTCACGCCTGTATTCCGGAACGGGTAGGCAGAGTCATATGTTATATCCACGATCAGCTGACAATATTGTTATGTTGATATTGGATGGCAGTCCGTAGGCATATCGGACGCAAATCTAATCCCAAACTGAAATAACTCGGAACTCCATCCGGGAATCGAACCTAGAACATCGTCTAGATCTTATAAAACTCTCTCCGTTTTCGTAATATCCCGTATCAGATGATCGGCTACCTAATCTAGAGGAATTGACTAAGACACCAGTTTTTACGCAAAGCTGCCATCTGACCTCTACAACCCAGAAGGAAAACTAGGCCCAAACCTAGATTAGGTCGAATTCAATGAATCCGGGTTTCCTCGCGATGTTTTTCTTCACTATAAGACCACTAGAAAATGTATATAAGTTAGAAAAACTCATTGATACATGAGGGGGTTCGATCTTGGACTACCCGAATAAAAGTCCGAAGCGTGTACCGCTAGGCCGCCGAGCTAACTCAAATAAACATTTTAAATTAATATAAACAAACCGTTATACCCAAAAGCGTGCTCACCATTGAAACTCATAGCTCTATTGATATACAAAAAGACAAACAAGACGTCTAATTTCATGCAGATTATAGTTTCTTCTAAGTTTCGTCAGAGCCACCGGTTTTTGTGTTTGTCCCCGTTTGGAATCAGGCTAGTAGGTTTTCGGCAGTACGCCCAATGGATGTTTAAGCTTTTCGATTTTCAATGATTTATTAATCGAAATTGACGGCTATAAGTAATCGATTTTTGATCGATTCCCATGTTAATCCAACTCGTATGTTATCTGTGCTAATGTTTTTAAGCAGGTTTCGGCAGGTTTTTAAAACCTGCCAGAATATTTAGACTGAAGGGGTAATTAAACAAGCCATGCTTAGCTTTGTGATTAATCTTAGCCGCCCTGACTTCATGTCCCTAACTGACAATTAAATTAATTTTTATTTTTAAACTCCGACGCAAAAAAGGGATGTTATAAGTTTGACGTGTCTATCTGTCTGTCTGTGGCATCGTTGCTCCCGAACGGACGAAGCGATTTCAGTTTAGTTTTTTTTTGTATTAAAGTTGACTTATCTGGGAGTGATCTTAGACATGTTTGATGAAAATCGATTGAGCCCTTTAAAGGTTGTAGTGGTGAAAGTGGGAGGAAGCAAATATACTTGAGTGTAGTCACAAAATGAAAGCGCACTGCGAGAGAAATATTATAGTTTTTCAATCACATTTAAATCGTCGTGGGTGTTTTTTCAAAAATATAAAAAATTCTTTTGTTTAGATATTAATCGTGGACTTTATTTAAGTATCGTGATTCAGACAGAGAGTATCGGTCTACTCCGCTATGAAGCTGGTTTACGTAGTAGTATGTGTCAGTGGCTTGCCAGGATTATCACACTGATGAGCTACGAGGGTGATAAGCTTATAAATTATTTGAGTTGTCGTTCATATATAATGGCTTCTTCAGTGTTTATAGTCAATAGTAAATATTTGTATTCAAAATAGGACCACCTTGAATCTCTTTTTGAACGTCAATTAAAAAAACTACTATAATACAATTACAAACAAAACAACAAATATCAATTTAAAATATAATAAATGTCAATTAAAAAATGTTAATAAATTAATTTAAAACAGAGAGTTTCACAGATTATGTGATCATGATAGTGAAATGTCAGAGTTTAATTAGATATATCAGAGCACATCCTGTCTCAAAGCGTAAACACTAAACAGTGCTTATGTGCCTCTATGGAGTGCACGCCTCTGGTATTTGTGTTCCCAGTGATAGCCCGGATCCTCCATGTAGAATAGTTCAACTGCGCTCCTGCTAAGCTCGTAAGAGGCGAGCATAGGTCAAATGGGTCATGGACAACACGACCACTGGTCACCTACTCTCGTAATAGACCGCTATGCATATCTATGTTAGAATCAAAATGATTTCTCAGTTGATAACTACGTTAACCAGTGGCCCAGTAAATGTCAAATTTTTGACAGTTAACCCTTTTTTTCATAAATGTTGACTAAATGACATAAAGAAACAGTTGCTATTGTAAATGTTGATGAGACTTTTGCTGTTAAACTTTAGGGCTGACGTACTTTTTTTTACTTTTATTACTTTTAACGTCAGGAAAACCGTGTGCTTTTTCGTTGTCTTCACTACATATATAAAACAAAGTCGCTTTCTCTATCCCTATATCCCCTATGTATGCTTAAATATTTAAAACTACGCAACAGATTTTTCGATGCGACTTGCTTAAATAGAAGTGTTCAAGCAAACCGCAAATTAGTGGTTCAAGAGGAAGGTTTTTATGTATATAACATGTATAGTATACCCTTGCGGAGCCGGGGCGGGTCGTTAGTATCAATAAAAGTACCCGGATGATCGAGATTCGCTCGGTGTTTTGTTAGTACATCACATTTTTTATGGAATTGTATTTGACATAATTTACAATGTTTATCTTTTTCTGTAGGGCTTCCAGGAACAGTTTTCTCACAAAAAGAAGGAACCTAAAAAAAATAAGTCAGCTCGCCGTATATAGGTGGAATGTTTGTCAGCTGATGCCCTGAAGGTGTAACGAAGGAGCTAGTCGAAAAGATTTATAGCCTAAGTATTTAAGCCTATAAGCTGACGAGTTTTTCCCCAATTTACGGCCAGCTGATTTGTTTTATTACTTACAGGATCATGTCAATAATCAGCACATGTCAATAATCAGGTTTTTATAGCTCCTTAGTTACACCTTCAGGGCATCAGCTGACAAACATTCCACCTATATGCGGCGAGCTGACTTATTTATTAATTATTAAAAACAATACATTAACTATCATCTGATAAATTTTCTTTTGGGAGGAAATCACTAAACACATATATTTTTTTCATATTTGTGTGACTAGCTGACGTATATTCCACCACTTTTTAATTAGCTCACAATTTTATTTCTTCAAAATATCAGTCTAACTTTAATTTGATCAGTTTTTTAATCGGGAATAAATGATTGAAAATATTTTTTTTATTACGTGCGTGGGTAGCTACCACTGCTCAACCCACCCTCAGAGCCGCAGCTGACGTTTACAACGCTTCATATTGTAACTTTCTGAGGCATTTTACGAATTATCGACTGAGAGGAATTAGGTCGCGAAAATCTGTCGTTGGCTCACGGACTATTAGAGTTGGCCCTACCTAGGAATTGAACCCTCCATTCGACGATAGAGACGATATTTCATTTCAATTACCTCGAATCGAAGTGATAATAGTTTTCAAATCACACAATGTCCGGACAATAAAACCAGACTTGACAAGTGTTAATATATAAACTAGGTAGAAGGCAGATCACGATTTCTATCGATTGCAAGTGAAATATTATGTAACAAAACACAATGCTTTATGTATGAGCTAGCTGTGCCAGCGACTTCGTTTATATTTGACTAGCGACCCGCCCCGGCTTCGCACGGGTATACTATATAGAACTAAAATAGTAAATAAAAACTTCTATCTATCTATTATATCTATTTAAAAAAATCGCATCAAAATCCGTTGCTTAGTTTTAAAGATTTAAGCATACATAGGGACAGACAGAGAAAGTGACT
>DVZL01003185.1:0-14284 GCA_018236625.1 Lasaia peninsularis
AACATAGCCTATGTTACTCGGGAAGAGTGTAGCTTGCCAACGGTGAAAGAATTTTTAAAATCGGTCCAGTAGTTATTCAGCTTATTCATTACAAACAAACAAAAAATATTACCTTTTATAATCTTAGTTTTGATTTATACATTTCCAAAATAATTTTTTAAAAAAACTAAGCCATTTCTTATTACATCAGCTGTCTGCCGGTGAAAGTCCCGTCAAAATCGGTCCAACCGTTTCAGAGATTAGCGGATACAAACGGACAAAAATTCTAAAAAAATAATTTTGATAATCTTGTAAACATACATATTATACATTTAGTAAAAAGCGATTATTTTAATATCACAATATACAGACACTCAAATTTTATTTATTTGTATAGATTGACTCTAAATGAAAAATCAGATGAAACTCACTCTGGCCGTGAGGACTGGATTGGTGTCCGTCGGAGACTGTCCATACGAGAATATCTCCCACAAGGTGGTTGCGAAAGCCCAGATATCACCGATGACGGACCTCTTCGCCAAACTCATGTCCGAATAATACTCAACGGGTATCCAATGTACACTGAAAAATACATATACGTATTCAATACTAGCCGCTGCCCGTGGCTATGCGTCCTATAGTTTATTCGCGTTAAGAAAATAGTGACGTATCAGTGCAACTGCAAAGTAAAAGCCTATAATTTGTACAGGGGTATAAAATAAACCATTAATATTAAAGCAAACTTTTTATTACAATATTTTCAAATATTAAAATCAAGTAATAATCGAAATCGTCAGAATTTTCATTAACATGTATAATAAAAGAATTCTGCACCGCGAATTCCATAACATCAGTCCCATATGTTTTTTTTCATTGACTACACGATTACAGAAATTCTTCCATTTGTTAGAGTCTATTGTTGCTATTATGTCATAAAACAGCTGTTCTACATGTTTAAGTTTGAATTATGAATTATTGGCAGCAATATAATTTTTTATTTGACGCGAAGAGACGTCCGTACTGTTTGAAGGGCACATTTCAACTGGTCAATGTGAACACGACTTTCTAATTTTGACTGCTTGACATCGATGAGTCACTATTTTCTTAACGCGAATAGACTATAGTAGATATTTATTTTAATCATACGAACTTTTATCCCTTAATAAGAAGAAGTTCTTCGTCCTTGCCTTATTCATTTTCTCTCAGATGACATAGAAATCGGCTAACTTATCTAGGAGACTTGATAAGGGCGCCAGGTTTCACACAGAAGGGAAACCAGGCCCCAATCTTAGTAAGAACACTCAAAATGTACACATAAGTTGGAAAAACTCATCTGTATATGGCGGGGTTCGAAATTTGATTAATATTAGGCTTTTATTCTCTATTTATCCAGATCGACTTTTAAAAACTAGTTGTGCACAATTTTATGTTTCTAGACATAAGCCTGTGGATTGATACATGAGTCAAAAAATCAATTATTTCACAATTTAGTTAATTACCGTAAAATGGGGTCAATAGAAATCACGGGGTGAATAGACACAAAACCAGGAAAGTTTTTTATACCATAATATCCAATTTTTTTAGAATGTAAATCTACTATTTTGTTTGTATTTTTATGGAAGTATATTTTTTTTATAACCTGGCAACATCTGATTTGATGTGAAGTTAGGACAAGAGTAATTAGTTTACGTTTGAAAGTTAACGATTGAACGACGTTAATTTGTGCACCAAAAAATTTTATGAATCTGAATTTGATAAATATTGTCTTTAGTGATGCAAGGGTGATTTTATTATCCTATGATTCATTAGGAACGAGTTTTATGTATCGGTAAGTACAATTCTAATTTAAATTAAGTGATATCGATGAAAAATATTTGCATGTGTATAATTTATAATTTTTGAGGTTAATAGAAACGCGAAAGGGGTGAATAGACACGTCATATGGGGTCAATAGAAACGTAGTATGGGGCTAATAGAAACGATAATGTTTGAATAGAAACGAGAAGGGGGTGTATAGGAAATCTGTTGTTAGGGTTGACACAAGCTTATATTCTGTTAAAAATGCCTATAATACAAACCATACTAATAATATAAATGCAAAAGTAACTCTATCAGTCTGTCTGTTACGCTATCATGCCTAAACCACTGAACCGATTTTGATGGAATTTACTACAGAGGTAGAGGTGTCCTTGAGAAAGGACAAAGGCTACTTTTTTAACCGACTACATTAAAAAGAGGGTATGTTTTTACGCAATAAGTATTATAAGTAGGAAAATGTCTGCCTTTTGAAAATTGTCTGTGTTATTAAAATAATTCACTTTCTGCATAATATAAAGCTAGTATAAATATATATAGATATAAACACGTGTGATAGTTAACTTAATATTGTGTATTATATTCTCATTGTGTTTAACTTACACATTTTGAATTAATATTATGATCAATGTTTTTTATACGTAATATACATGTTATGTTGTATTTATGTAGATAATCCACATTTTATTTTGGGTGATAGGTACACTGAAATGTCTCCCGATTGTCATTAGAAATAGTCCCTTAAAGTTTTCATTTAAATGTTCACTTATTCAGCATCTGTATAGTCCATATATGGTCCGTGTGTTCTCTAATCTAATAGGGTCAGCTGGTGTGAATGACATGTAGTGTTAAGTTAACATTTGTACATTATTGGGCATGAACTTTTGAATAAATAAATGTTCACCATTTGTTGGTAAAAAATTTAAATTTTATACTTAATTGCAGATATACAACATCCAATATGCCACGCGAATATAAAGCTGATCCTAGGGGCAAGAGGTATAATAAATATGATGTGGACCTTGTAGCAGAAGCAGTACAAGCATATAGATCTGGCAATAAATCTTTGAAAATGATAGCTGAAAAATATAAAATACACAAGTCAGTTTTATATAGGCACGCTACTCGAACGATGAAAAGACACGGAGGTCAAACTGTCTTGTCAGAGGAGACCGAAGAAAGTATTATAAAATATATAAATATATGTGCTGATTGGGGTTACCCTTTAGATTGTCTGGACTTGCGATTCATAGTGAAGTATTATCTGGATAAAGTAGGCAGGACAGTTGTGAAATTTAAAAATAATTTGCCTGGCCCTGACTTTGCTAGAAGTTTCCTTAAGAGGCATAAGGACCAAATATCCCAACGAAATAGTCAAAATATTAAAAATAATAGGGCAGCAGTCTCGCCAATATCAATAAAAAGCTACTTTGATGAATTAAAACTTTCATTAGAAAATGTTGAGGCTCAGAATATAATAAATTATGACGAAACGAACTTAACCGACGACCCTGGCCGAAAAAAAATCATAACTAAACGTGGTACTAAGTATCCAGAAAGAGTAGTCAACCATTCTAAGTCCTCTATATCGATAATGATGGCAGCCACCGCTGAAGAGGAATTGTTGCCGCCCTATGTGGTATATAAAGCCCAAAATTTATATGACACCTGGTGTGAAAATGGACCACCGGGAACAAGATATAACCGCTCTCAAAGTGGGTGGTTTGACGGTAATATATTTGAAGATTGGGTTAAATCTATTATCTTGCCTTATTTTAGAAATAAACAAGGAAAAAAAGTCTTAATTGGAGACAATTTGTCTTCACACTTGTCTTTAGACGTAATAAAATTATGTCATGAACAGGATATATCTTTTATCTTTCTACCAGCCAATAGTACGCATCTAACACAGCCTTTGGATGTATCATTCTTTCGCCCAATGAAGATAGCCTGGCGTAACATCCTTCTGAAATGGAAAAAAACAGATGGGAAATCACAAGCGTCTCTGCCAAAGGGGTGTTTTCCTAAGCTATTAAAAAAACTTATAGAAGACCTCTCTGAAAATTCAAAACAAAATATTATGTCTGGATTTAGAAAAACTGGGATCAGACCTATTGATGCAAATCAGGTTTTGAGTAGACTGCCAGAAGAAACAGATTTAAATGAAGGAGAAAAAGACGTTGGAAAATCCGTTTTAGACATTCTCAAAGAGATGCGGTATGGCACAATTAATATAAAGGAAGCAAAAAGAAAAAGAAAATTAGAAGTCATACCAGGCAGGAGTGTTGGTTCTTCTGAAGAATATGAATATACTGAGGAAAATCCAGAAACTGTAAAGATATATGCTAAAAAAATCAAAAAAAGGACAAAGGCTGTAAATAATAAAGAAGTGATTTATGACAAAGAAGTCGCATGTGATGAAGAAAATAATAATAAAAAAATTCAGAACATAAATGATAAAACAGAAAAAAAAGTAGAAAAAGGAAAAGGTATAGGTAAAAAATCAAAATCAAATAAAGGTAAGGAAAATGAAAAAAGAAAGGTTAATGTACATCAAGTCAAAACTCATGATGCAAACCCCTTAAATAATACCGAAATTAATAGAGATACATATTGCTTATTTAATGAAGACATAGAGGCAATGCCCATTACTATTGGAGATTACATTTTGTACGATGGAAATGAAATTGTTATTGCAAATATAGAAGATAAAAATAATTTTACTAATAATATAAATGAATACAAACAAATTTCGCCACATTCCGCCGATCAACCAGCAGCGACAAGCAGTTTCCAAAATAATAATTTGCCTGCACGGCGATCGTCATGCTTCACTAGTGATACTGACATTTTAAAAGCTTTAATGGATGAAGATGATTCGTAAAAATAATAAGTCTGATTAAATAGTATATAAGAGATAACTATTATAATATTCTATGGTTCCTAAATATTATAATGAATGTGGTGTGTACTCTTAAATGGAGTTTAATAAAGGCAGGAGGTAGACACTCAAAATAATTTGTTTTATTATAAAATCGTAATCAGGCAGCTTAATTAAACCGATGATTACCTGTTGACATAAGCATACTTTCATAACAAGATCAACACTGTAGCAACCCTAGCATTTTTTTCCATTCACCCCATAAGGCGTATCCTTTGACCCCACATACAGTCTAAATAGAAAAGACATATATTATTGTGTTTTATGGAATATTTATAGTTTAAAAACACTTTTTGCTTATTATTTAATGTAAAATGACTATTAACTCATTTTTCCGACGTATTATTTTCGAAATTAAAAGTAAAAAGTACTGTGAAAATCCAACTCAAAGTCTGAAAACGTTCCTATTGACCCCATTTTACGGTACATAAAAATGGCCAAGTGCGAGTCGAACTTCATAACGAAGGGTTTTTTTTATGGTAATGGAAGGCAAACAAGCAGACGGATTTCCTGATGGTAAGAAATATACGTCGCCTATAGACACCAAATGTGGAAATGGTGCGTTGCCAACCTGAGGCTGGGATAGCCTTTTGCGTGAGTAAGTTTTCCGGCTACCCTACCCTCCAAACCAGAACACGACTATGGCGAGCACTGCCGCTATTGTGGCAGGAATAGGTAAAGCGGTGGTACCAATCCGGAAGAGTCGTTGCAAGACTCTATCTAGTCAATGTCATGGTGTTGGTGACAATAGACCCTGTGCTCGCCACTTATGAGCTGCCTGGGTGGAAGGCAGTTGGCCTATTCAACAATGAAACCCAGACCAACACGGGGGGAAAAGGTTAATTCTAGTTTAAAACAGTACCTCTATTTGCTAACTCGGTCAGCGGCAACTGTCATTTGTACAACTTGTAAACGTTACGTGCATTAACCAATTAAGTAGATCATTCATTATTTGTAATTAATATATTTCAATTGCGACATTCAATTGGTAGCGACAGGTGTGTTTAATATGTTTTTAAACGATAGATACTTGTATAATAATATTATCAATATTTAATTAATGCGACTTTAGTCAAGTTGTTTTTATTTGGAATTAGCTATGCGACTTTTAGATAAGCCAGCGAACACACGGCCCTCCTGATGGTAAGAGCCTGTTAAGATCATAGATGTATCCTCTCCTGTGGTCGAGTTATTAGAATTTTTCATATATAACTTATAATTGAAAACTATTTTTAAAATAGCTAACCGGTTTCATTTTTACAGCATCATTGAGTCTAAAATATAAGTTTTATATATAAGTAATATGTGAAAAATCACACGTGTTTTTTCATTTAAAATATGAACATGTAGAAGTTTTCTAAGTGCCAAAAATGAAATATATAGGATACTAGCTTTCCACCTAGCCCAGATCGCCCCGGCTTCGCACGGGTACACTATACATGTTATATACATAAAAACTTTCCTTTTGAGTCATTTTATCTATTTAAGAAGACCGCATCAAAATCTGTTTCGTAGTTTTCAAAGATTTAAGCATACATAGGGATATAGGGACAAAGAGAGGGGCTTTGTTTTATACAATGTACTCGTAGTTTGTATGAATGTTGATGTTTCACGAAAAAACTGATGGACAGATATAGATAAAGTGTACAGTAAGATAGCTTATACATCAGAATAACACATAGGCTACTTTTTAACTGATTACATTAAAAAGAGAGTGTGTTTTACGCAATAAGTATTATAGTCGGAAAAAAATTTGAAAGATATCTATTATTAAAAAAAACACGGAAAACTATTATAAAAAAAATACTAGAAGTCGATTTTTGTTATTTGAAATAAACGGTTTTTTTTCATCCGCAGATGGTGCTGACATCTATGCACAAGTATCGGCCCCGTGTGCTGATAGTACGTGCGCGCGACGCAGCCGCCCTTGCTTGGGACGCGCCCTACGCCTCTTTCTCCTTTCCTGAAACCGAATTTATCGCTGTTACTGCGTATCAGGTACTTTATCATGTATAAATAACAGTTTGTAAAAAAAATAGTAAAAAAAATTAAAAAAAACCTCCAGATATTCCCCAAAAGAGTAGGCAGATATGCATCCATGATTAGCTAGATATTTTTTTATGGGATGAGACAAAGAACAAGCAGACTGGTCTCCTAATGGTAAGAGAAAACCCTGTAAATTAGATTTGGTTGGCGCGTCGCTATCTCCTGGTCGGACTGATATGCAAGTCTACCGGCTACCCTGCCCCCCGGATCCAAAAACGTCAAGTCTACTTGCCTAACTTTCATCCACATTAAATATTCTCTTCATAGAAACACCCCGTTTTGGAGGCTCTTGACAATTAATAAAATAATACCTAGTTAATAAAATTAATAAATCATATTAGTAAAATTATGAAGAACATATGTTTTCTTCGAAAGGATACTTCGGTTCGCAGAAAAGTAGTACCGTTTTCTGGAATACAGACACGCACTTGTACGTATGCATAGGTTTTTTTCGCCACAATTTAGGCGCCGGGGCTATTACGCACGTTTCCGACAAAAAAAACGGTCATCGGCGTGAGGCTAACAAAACAAAAGCTAATTTAAAGTCCCCTATTGGCTTTCAACAGTTTCGTATTGTTTGTAATATTGTGCGAAGTGTGACGATTGGTTTTTTTTTGTAAACAGTTACGGGAATTACAGAGTTAGAAACAACAATGAGTTAAAACAAATTCTTCAAACTGTATTAAATACCGTAAGCTATTAGGTTATAGATCTGGATCCTTGGATAACCAGACAGTAGTCGAAATGAGAAATTCTTATCGCGTGTTGTAAATAGATAGAAATTGTTAAATTTATAATTATAATTTGGCTTAACAAAGCTTTTGTAGGAGTTAGGTGATAAATAATTATATAAAATTAGCTAAACCGGCAAACGTTGTCTCTCATATAAATTATTTTGTTGAGAAAATAGATTCAAAAATTTGGGTGGACCACTTTTATCTCGTGGTGATGTGATAAATAGATAACCAATTCTCAAACCTACCAAGTGTAACATTTAACCTATAAAGTTTCATTAAAATTGATTTTGGCATTTTGGAGGAGTCTTACAATTGACACTGTAAATAGATTTTTATATATCTAAAAAAATATTTACTTATTAATATAATTAAATATAAATTAAGTTTATTACAGCCTAATTTTATCAGGAATGATATAAGAAATTTCAAACGCTAAGCATCGGAAGAGATCCTTGCAAGACAGATATTTGTAACTGTACCTACTAAATGAAATAAAACTTTTTGTAAGGAGATCCGTGTTGTAAACGATGAATATAGCATTTTAATTGGACTGTTAACGAAAACTATTATAAAGATTTCATCTGCAAATACCCTTAGAATGTAATTCATTTTACTTACTTCTTGGTAAAAATTCCTGCTAATAATAAATTTGAAAAGTCTAAGGTCTGGCTGAACGGAATCATTGGATCCCGTATTATTCTATAGAATAATACTCCTTTACAGAAATTCACACCTACTGTTTAAGTATCTAATTACTTCTAAAAGTAAATGCTTACGGCAAAATTATTTCGTGCGACTACTCTCTCATTAAAATAAGCAATATGGTTGCTATACAAGCTAATTAATTTCACACGTTAAATAGTCTCTGTTTAGTAATTTAATTTAAATTTTAAATGCCGAAATAGGATCATGTTTTTTTCAACCTACAACCTACTAGTAGATCTACTAGTTCTACAGTCGTTGGGTGCAATCTAGTTCTCCTTCGGTTGCAAAGCGAAATGTTAAGACTAAATTATGCGTCTTGATGGAATCGCACTATACTTTTTGGCGGGAGTTTGCAAAATAATAATATTTCTGTTTCTTCTTCTTCTTTTATTTGAGGGCTTTGTAATATGACTTCGCCAAAGTCTGAGTGTTGGATAAAACATATTATTTTTTTATATTGATTTCCGCAAAGTAATGTTTGATTCTGTCAATAATTTACATTATTTACATATATGTATACATACGTGTATGATGACTGTACACCTTTATGAGTTCCTACAATATTTGTAATAATTCGTATCGTAAATATTTTTACAAATACACATGCAGTAGACTGATCTATATTCACTAGCGGCCCGCCCCGGCTTCGCACGAGTGTGTTATGTATGTTATATATAAACATATCCCTTGAATCACTTTATAAAAAACCCACATCAAAATCCGTTGGGTAGGTAGTTTTAAAAATCTAAGCATACATAGGGACAGATAGCGGGAAGGAATAATGTTCCTAACATTTTTCGTTACACATAATATCTTCACGCCAATTCCAAATATTGAGTACCAACTACCAAGTGGCACAAGTTTAGATTTTCAGTTTAGGTATTTGAAAAACTTAACCTTGATTGAGATTGGATTGTCATATCATGGGACCTAATATTGTCGGCTAATCATGGGTGCGTAAGTATAGTACTTCTTCCTACCCCCTTCGGGGATGGTGATGGTATTCTCTTAATGGATAATTATATTAGGAGCTTTTGCAATGCAAGTTGCAAGATGTATGATAATTTCTTTTTGGGTCTTTGGCAGTAAATACCGCCAAAGGCCCAAAAAAAAATGTATCCCCTCCTTCGAACAAAAACCCAAATTAATACGATATCTGAATGTTACTGATCTGTCTCCCTGTGGTGATGTCCCGCTGTTTGTTTTTCCCTCACAAATGCCAGTATGATCACTCTGCGGCGTGTTAGTTTATTTAAGGTGCCGGCGACAACCGTCGCCGCGAAACCAAGCTACGAAACTAAATTACCGAAGATGAATTTAGTCAATTTTTTTTTTAAATAATATAGCTTCTAGTAGTAGTTTTTATATGAGTAAAATTATAAAATTGTGTAAGAAATAGTTTATTCCGATGGATACAATTCATAAACATTAACTTTTATTGTTCATCAAACATAAAATAAAAAACAAAATTTAAAAATATACTGATACAGTACACACAAAGGTGGCCTTATCGCCAAATCACTCTTCTCTTTGTGACAAACATAGTATATCCAATCAAAGTCAGCGAGATAATATGCACAAAAATTAAGTAATATTTTTATGTTATTAAAACGGATTGCATAACAATCATAGCATTCAGCGAAGATATCATATACATTATATCGCACCTATCTATATACAGAAAATAAATAATAATTTTATAATGATAATTGTTTTATGCAACTAGCTGTCCTTCAAAATTTGAATTCCAGACAAAGACAAATCCAAAAACAAATATATCAAAAAATTGGTCCAGTCGTTTTTAAGTTAAAAGTGGTGTAACTAGGATGTCATTTTTTACATATATTAAAAATTTATTCAACCTCCTATCGGCGGTCTCTTAAGACGTCGCCGTAATTAGGTCATGTCGGCGTTCTTTCTCGTATCGGCCTATTTAAAGTTAACTGGTGAGGCGAGAACTTCTCGCGTCGTTTTATAATCACAATTACTGACGGCAGCTTTGTGGGATAATCCAGGGATTGTCTGGGTAACGGAACCCTAACATTGGACAATGGAAGATGTATCATTGCACATAATCCCCGGTCAAAATGGTTCCGCCCGCTAAGTTATTGTTGCGAATTAGTGAGGAATCAGAAAACATCTTTTGTATAAGCCGCCAGACTATACAAACGCGTAACTAGGTGGCATAATCAGTTTTTATACACACACATACATAGAATATCTTCACGTCATGTCCCTAGCGCTGTAGGCAGAGTGTACCGAGCGTCATGATTGCTACATCATTTAGAGCTCGTATTAAAGGGTTTTTTTTAACTTAATGTACATTTCAGTGCTCTTAAGGTAATTGAAAATATTTTGAGGAAACAAGGATTCTTGTTTCGAATATTACTTCTTTTTATTTTATTTTTTATAATTGTCACACTACAAACATTCTTTTATTTTATATTAAAATTTAAAAATCGTTTTAACAGTTCAGACACTACCTATTTACGCTTAAGCTCTATGAAACCATGTTTTTTTTATAAAAAGTTAATTATTTTGAAATAGAAAGAAGACATTTAATAATATGTATTTTGAACATAGTAGCAGATTTACGATATGTTCTTCATATGTTCTTTAGATGACAGTTTGTGTTCAGATTCAATGAGATAATGATCAAATTGATCGCATTTGATTAGAAAGTAGTTATCCATATGTTTACTTCTTTCCAAATAATTTGATTATAGGATAAAATAAGAGAACATAAAACTTTGTATATCTATTCAATCTAATAATTTTAAACAAGCAATTTTTGTATATTTATTGATGCCGGCGATATCGGAAACGGTAATAACGATTTCGCTGAAATTTAGTTCCTATGAGTTTTAGGGGGTAAAAAATACATCTAGATAGGTCTAGGTCTTAAGAAATTGCGAAAATCACGACATTTATACAACTCTGTCGACACCACTTGGTGTAAAATATTACTGACTCCGGTTTCGAAGACTTACCGTCAGATGTTCAAATAGGCGAAAGCTTATTATACTGAAAAAAAGAACTACCGGACCAAGCTCTAAATCTAAATCTACTAAATCTTTTTTTTCTGTGTCTGGATGCTTATTAAATAATAATATATATATTTGTATTTGTTTGCATTGTTATCGCAGACTAGCAAAATTATAAACAATTAAGTCTTTTAATTGTTTATATTATAAACAATTAAAAGAGTATCTAATTAAGTTAAGTAAGTATGTACCTACATAGGCACTCGATACTCTCTGTCTACCCTACAAGGGAACCTGGCGTGTATGTATGTGGATAGTTAATTAGTTTCATATTATGAATATAATCAAGACAAATAATAAAAATATAAATACGTTAATAAGTCAAAAATAAATTTACTCAAAAGTTTAATACGTTAATAATGAACAATAATTAAACTACAAAACACTCATTCACTTATAAATATACTAGCGACCTGCCCTGACTTCCAACCTAACTTAACCTTCATCTTGATCACTCTATCTATTAAAAAAACCGCATTAAAAACCGTTGCTTATTTTTAAAGATTTAAGCATACATAGGGACAGACAAAAAAGTGACTTTGTTTTATAATATGTACTTAATGAAGCATTTACAAAATTGACAAAAACACATTATTATTGTTTTTGTCAGTTTTAGTAGTTGTTTTTATTACCAGCGTTTTATGTGAAACAATAATTTCTTGGAGAATAAAAAGATTTGGAAATATTGACAAAATAAATAGATAAAATGTGAACGTGAATAAAATACAATTTTAAAATGCAGAGGTACATATTATTATACAACCACGATCAACAAACGGCAAGTCGCTTCACCGTAGATCACTCAGAAAATGCACTGAAGTTATAAAAACTATTTGATTCGAACCTGGGACTTCCGAAATGGAATTCCGAAATACGTACCACTAATTCACCGAGACTCCGAATGCGAATATGGATGATACTGTAAACCCATAGCAGTGTATACCAGCCAACCAAGCAATGCAAGTTTTTTTTTTAAATTTTTAATTTTTCTCATATATAAGTGATTTTTTCAATTTTTTTTTTACAAAAAGACAATGTAAAAATATGCAAGTAACTGTTAAATTTCGAAACGATAAATCATGTCTAGACGGTGTGTGTTTGTTCGTCACTGGCCGATAATTTCGTCGTTTGCACCAGATAACTCGGTTTGGATTTAGGCCCCAATTATACACGAAAAAAATGGGCGTCAGTCGCAAATATACAGCGCAAAAAGCGACACGTTACGTCACGGGCGACAGGGCGGGATCTGGGCGGCGCCTGACCATAGACAACTTGAGTATATCGCTAGCTAATAGCATGCTTTTAGAGCATTTGACTGAGCGGCAATTTGCTTATTTTGGTTATCTTATTGAGTAAACGGCACCCGACGGCGCCGGCTTATCATTGTAAACATTCTGACGTATCACGTCGTAACTATTTGCGGTCGTATTTAGGAGATAAGCGGCAAATCCAGACATGCGAAAATTCCTTTAGGTGTCATAAATAAGTATTGTTTCAGCTCTATCTTGAGGCATAGAGTCTAATTAATTTTTATAGTGATGCGTATCCAGAGAGTAAAAACGGAATCCTATTACTAAGACTCCGCTGTCCATCTGTCTGTCTGTCTGTCCGTCTGTGTCTGTATCTCATGATCTGTGATAGCTAGAAAGTTGAAATTTTATCAGACGATGATTTCTGTTGTCATTATAACACCAAATATTAAAACAGATTAAAATACATATATAAAATGTACTTTCAAACAACAAACGTGATTTATTTGTCGTTTTTATTAATAGTACGGAACCCTTCGTGTGTGGGTCCTACTCGCACTTGGCCGGTTTTTTTTTGTATTTTTAAATTTGTAATGTTTTTATTAATCCGATTGAATCGCGTATATCCTAGACACACGCTAACAAGGCGATAAATAGGTCTTATTAATGTAGTCTTTACAACATATTTAAACGCAATAACACTGCAAATACCCACTTCAAATTCATTATGACGTCATCTATAGTGAATATTTTTTACGGTTGTTCATATTAATAATGGTACAATTAATGCCATAAAATGTAAATAGGAACACTATTAACTGTGCTAAACACAACACACAAATAATATTAAAATGTGTTCGCTTAACATATATCCACCAAAAAAAGCAACATTCTGTCTATCGATAATATCACTGTCTTTTCGTTGATTTAAAACCAACCTCAACTTAATAATAATACAACGCCAATATAAATTACAAACGCCGTAAAAGTTATATGAAAAAATATTAAAATCATTGGGGATTGACGGCGTAATCGCGTAACAAATATCGAAAAAAAAACCCAAAAGTCAAACGTATTGAGAATCTCCTTACTGAAGTCTGTTAAAAATTAATGTATACAAATAAATAAAATTGGAGTGTCGGTATGTAATATTAAAATTACTGCTTTTAACTGAGTGCATATTATATATATTTATAATACCAAAACAATTTTTTTTTGAATTTTTGTCTGTCTATCTGTCTGTACCTAGTAATCTCTGAAACGGCTGGATCGATTTTGACGGGACTTTCACTAACAGACAGTTGATGTAATAAGGAGTAGCTTAGACTACTTTTAAAAAGAATTTTATTTTAAAAATGTATAAACATTAAAATAGCCTTTATTGCTGAGCTTATATTAATAATTTTTTTTCTTACAAACATGTTTACCTACTTCATAACAGTTTCTTCCCTTTTTAAATAACATAGGTATCGGTAAATGGTTGTTTCTACTTTGCACCTTGTATTTCGACATAGGACTTCTCTAAAGATGTCCAATCTGTTCTATATTTCGCTATACTGTTTTTTTTATGGTATAAGACAGCGAACAGGCACGCGGGTCTCCTGATGGTAAGAGACAACCATAGCCTATAGAAACCATAGATGTTGTAGGTGCGCCGCTGCCCTGTGTAATAATATGTCCTAAACATATTATTACATTGTTTTTGTAAATATTTTTTTTATCAACATTTTATAATAGTAGCTATATTACCTATATTCTTAAATGATT
>DVZL01003186.1:0-14283 GCA_018236625.1 Lasaia peninsularis
GTGCAATAAAGAATTTAAATAAATAAATAAGTAAGTGGTTCAACCTAAACAAACCTAAAAGTACTTACTTAATTCCCCAATGTAAAGATTTCGCAAAGAATAAAAATTCAAAAATAAATAATAGTTTAAAAACTAAAAAAACACGCTTTTATTGCTTGTACAACTAAAAACTAGAAAATAATTCTAAGTTATGAAGAGTTCATGTTGCAGGGGTAGAAAACCAAACAATCAGTCATATTAAATCACCTCAAAATAAAATTATT
Organism: Lasaia peninsularis; assembly: GCA_018236625.1. NCBI lineage: Eukaryota > Metazoa > Arthropoda > Insecta > Lepidoptera > Riodinidae > Lasaia > Lasaia peninsularis. Next base: position 264 of record DVZL01003186.1, read on the forward strand.
ATAATATGATTTAAGTTTTTAACAAAATAATTTAATTCAGAGTAAAACGCGTGGGGTGCTTGTTATTTAAAATATTATAATAATTCTATAGCCAACTATATATTAGAGGTTGGTTATGAACCACTGTATAATGCACCCCACACTGTTTATTTTTGGTACCCATACCACTCTTATAAAGCTAAAAATAATAAAAAAGGAATATATTATTCTTAAACTGAAACCCTTTTACCGTCCATTAAAATCAATCGATCTAAAATTAATACAACAGAAATATGCCAAAAAACATTACGTAACAAAACATTTTATATAAACTTTTTATACCTACGTTATGAATATTTATTTATACACAAAGTAGGTATTTAGTAGTAGTTATCGCTCAACGTGTTTGTAAAGTGCGTATTATTGTGTGAAAATCAGTTTATTGAACTAAAAAGGGGTCATTATTTTCATAACACGATAAAAAGTCTAGAATAGGGTTGTTGCGATTGTTTTGATCATACGTCTGGATGCTATTTTTAGACACTTTATTGAACTGAATGTTGAAAAGCACGTGCTTGTTACAGAGCCGTTGTTAAGCATCAAGGGGCAAATAAGCAAATAAAAATCAAGGCAAATAAAAATTTAAAGCCCCTATCAAATTAGTTTAGGGCTACACCAATTTCAATTTAATTATAGGTGTTTGAGTATCTCTGTTAATTATTTACTTAATCTTAAATTGATGTTCGTTTTAGATTAGAGAATGTTTGATAAATTACATTTCCCTAGTTGCAAAATCAGTCAACATAAATAAACATAGTCCTGACAATTACGAACATAAAAAACCGGTCAAGTGCGAGTCGGACTTGAGCATCAAGTATTCCGTATAAATCTGTAAAAACTTTTAAATATTTACCTTATTCTGTTATTAATATTTGCAGCTATAGTGGCAAAAAAAATACTCAGAGAAGTTCAAATTTCTTGCTATCACTCTTCATGAGATACAGCCTATTGCCAGATGGAGGCATATAAACAGACAGAATATAGACAGGCAGACAAGCAGGCAGTAACAGCAATTTGTGTGTATAACTTTAAAAATGATCACCAAATTGTTTGAGTAGTTCTCACGATTACACAGTCGACTCACTGTAATTATTCTCATTTATTCACACTAATGCAAAATAAAATGCTTCGATAACTTGTTAGCTCTAGTTAAGCGCAAATCTCCATATCAGAGTGAACTAGATACTTGCAGTGAGGTCGACACTTTCCAGTTTTATCCATTAAGAGAATTGTCCATAAAGTAAAGTCATTGGCCGCACCCAGCTCTAGACTTTCTTCAAAAATCACAAAAGTACTTAAGGAAATGAAAACTCTATATCATATGTCTATAGTCTATGGGCGGTCCCGGTGTCAGGTTACGCTTACCCTCCGGTATAAAACCGTATGACTTCTCCGGTTACGCACATTGTAGCTCAGATTACGCGACATGTCTGAAAGTGGACACAATTTTATTTCATAGCTTCGATTCTTTAGTTCTTTTGTCATATTATGACACATATTTAGGAAAAGGATTAGTTAAGGGTACGATACATTATTTAAGTGACATTAAATATTAAGCAGGCTAACCTCTCAAACAACGTTCGAATAAATCTTCTCTCACAAAAAAATATTTTGCAAACTCCCGCCAAAAACTTTATATTGCGACTCAATGAAGCAAGATTTACGATTGTGTGTCGCACTATACTAGTGTTTTTGGCGAGAGTTTGCATATTTAGATATCATTTTACTTTCGTTTAAATAAGTTTTTCCTAAAAGTTACACCCCATTATATTAATTTAATATTCTTAAATGTTTTGCTTTGTTCCAGTAAAAATGCTCGTGAAGCAGATCGTAAAACTCGTCCTGTCACTGACGGTGCTGTGGAACTTTAGATGTGATGCTGCAAGTACCAGCCGCAGGGTTCTCAAACTTTGCGGTCGGGATCTCAGCGAATACATAAGCACAGTGTGCCACGTCTACAATAGCCCTTCCTGGGACGTTCCTACAGGTAATGTGCTTTTTTTATTTAGAGAGCCTCAGTGGTCTAGCGGTTAGCGCTTTAGACTTCTCAATAATCCAGGTTCAAACCCGGGTACCAGTATTTTTTCCAAATTATATTAATCCGTTGAAAGAGTCGTGATCGTCGAAAATCAATTGTAAGGATAACTACACACACGTAACATTGTTGATATTGAATCTAGAATATCTAATAAGAATATAAATATTTATTAATTTTAAGTTTGATATTGGAGTTCACCAATCAGCCAGTTTTAAAAACTCTTAAAATAATCAGAAGTAAAAAATTGTTTTCGCAATTACAACGCAATAAGTTGCAGTTATTTAAAGATATTATTGGGGCTATCAAGGCCCTATTTTTTTATCTATAAAAAACCAAATAAATGACGTTTACTATGACAGTTCATTGAGGAATATAGCCAAAACAACAAACGCTGATAACACATCAAAATAACAATATCCGCTTGGCGACAGACCTTATCATGACTGCGAATAAGAAGGTCGTTAGCGTTTGATTGTATAACATTAGGCCACATGCACACGTGCGTGACACAGCTAAATTACAGCCTGTACACACGAGTAGTTACCTAATGAGACAGCGCTTCCCAATCACTTGATACTGATACTGTGGGATTTATCAGTAGACTGCAAAAATGACTCTTGAAATCAAATTTGTCAAAAACAACACAATCAATAGATAATAATTATTATGATAATAGTTTGTCCACAATCGTCTGCATGGTCAAGCATAGTCAGTGTCTAACTTTGACACATGAGGTCCCAAGTTTGATTCTCTGGTAATGTAACTTGTTTTTGGCTACGATTGGATTTGTGCTCGATATAGCGACAAGCTTGCCACCTTTCACATCTCGGGACCTAATATAGTCGGCTAATCGAGGGTGTATAAGAATGTACTTCTGTTTACATCTTCGGGAATATTGGTGTGAGGATATTTTTAACGTAATACAAAGAATGGAATATATCGCAATTGCATTAAAACCTTGTGTAGAAAGACACGCATGTTTCACGATATTTATCTTACCGCAGAACGTGAAACTTATAAATAGTTTAATTAAAATAGAAACACGAACGATAGGTTACTGATATTATACAGGATAGAGATAATTATTGTAGTAAATAACTTGAAAATAATAAGCAATGTAAGAAGTAAAAAACAAGATAACACTGTAAGGTGCTTGACAGATATCTGTGGAGTTGGAACGGATCTAAAATTATTATGCTGGTCACAATACTAAGATTTAAATTGTAAAATGAAATAATTTGATAATTATTTGCGTAAAATATGTGTTAAAAAGTTTTTGCGAAAATATTTAATTATACATACCAAGAGACTCTACCTCTCATACTATAGTAACGTATTTCAATATTCACCTTTATGTTATTGAGTATATCACTGTTCAACTGCTTTAATAAAATAATGTATTATAAAATAATTGTCCTCAAATTAACGATATTATTGCAGACTAACAAAAATGTGTGCAATCGTTAAGGAGCTCTTGAAAAATAAATTGGGAACCGCTGACCATGACCATTATGATAGACTGGTTTGTTAATAATCGAAATACGAGTCTCCGGAAACTGGTAGGTACGACCGCGGGCGAAACGTAGTTTGGGTTGCTCAGCCGGATTCGGTTAGTCAGCTGTTTTTCATAGCATTGTTACAGATAGCACGTTGTGGGCGGCGGTGATCACTTACCTTCAAATGACCCACTTGGCTTTGTAATGCTACGTGTCTTCCTTGCTTACCATGGACAACAGGCAATACGCATGAATTTATTTTGGACCACTTGTAAACGTTTTAGCTGGGTCGGATGGGTGTGGGACCGACGCTAAAATTAGTTCTGTGTTACTTTCTATAATTAAGTCCCAATACAGAAAATTAAAGTATACCTATATTTATAAAGTTAAAGTAACCGTAAAAGTTACTTTACTTTTTATTAAAGTAATAATTTTGTAAATGGGGATTTTGCTGTCAAGTTAAAACTTTTTTTGTGTGAATAGATGAATTTGATGTTCCAATAAAAAAAATTACTTTATGGGGGTTTCGGTAGCGAAGCCTGTATCGGACCGCTCGGGCTAGTTATTTATATTTTTACGAAGTATTTCGTAATACGTAGTACTATAGTAAAGTTTCATCTCAATCGGTCCAGTAATTTTTTTCGTGAAAGAGTAACAACCACTCAGGATACATCCATACAAACAAACTTTCGCATTTATAAGTAGGATAATCATAAACTTAATTAATCTCAATTCTTAGATTAATCACTAACCGTGACCTTCCGAGTGTTTACATATTAGACATTTAATCGCCGTAAAGTGTATCTACCTACATATTCCCCCTCTTATTTACATTGACCCTATGTTCGTATTAACATCTATCAGCTGATATATAGATATTAATTAATCACGGACAATATACATGATATTATGTAAGCTGTTGCGATCAGCTTAGCTGCTTCAGTCACAGAACCTTTAAAACGGTCTTGATTAAATGTATTATCTTAAAAAAAAACGTTACGCCCATATCCCTGAAGAGGTCGGCAGATATTAAATCTATTTTAATTTTATTTCTTTCACTTTCATTTATATTCTAGTAAAAGTTCTGTCAAAAACATAACTGTTTCCGAGATTAGCCGAAAAATAGATTTTTTGATGGGATAAGTAATTTATTTTTGTAATGATAACTTTGGTATTATGGCGTAATGATTGAATGTATGATCTTGATTTTATCATTCGCCAATGGAAAATTTTTAATCATTAAGTAGATTTGCAAAGGTTTGTCTGGATTTATACAAAAACCTTGCCTTTTCATGTCATTTACCGTTCGTGCTCTTAATTATCGTATTACGGGTTGAAGTGTATAGTTACTAGGAAACTTACATAATATGTAAGACACCTAACATTTAACCTCTTCACTACATATTATAAAACAATGTCACTTTCTCTGTCTGTCTCTAAGTATGCTTAAATCTTTAAAACTATGCAACGGATTTTGTTGCGTTTTTTTCAATAGGCAGAATGATTCAAGAGGAAGGTTTTTTGTATATAACATGTATAAACCGTGCGAAACTGGGGCCGGTCGCTAGTTATGAATAATTGTACGGAACCCTCGGTGCGCGAGTCCGACTCGCGCTTGGCCGCTTTTATTTTGAATAAACTCCATCTGTAAGTACAAAGTATCGTACAAAGGATCCTGCGACCTAGAAAAGATTGTCTTAAGCCCAAAAATATAAATATTTTGTTTTGCATCTAGATGAGGAAATATGCCTACTTGAACAATTGTTTTTGTTTCAGTGGTGGAGCAGCCGGCAGTTATAGCGAGACGTAAAAGGAGGACCGGGATAGCGGATGAGTGTTGCGTATACGGATGTACACAGGAACAATTACACTCGTATTGTGCTATCAGTGTCAAGTTAGTATTCCCCGTATATACCCCGTGTTGGTCCGAGTACCCTGTGAATACACTATCTGCCTGAAAATATATAAAACCTAGAGCGCTGTGCAGCAACACGCCCGGGTAGAGATGCACCACTTTACCTATTCCTGCCGCCATAATGACAATGTTGTGTTCCAGTTCGGAGGGTAGGGTAGCCGGTCAGCAACTACAACATCTATGGTGTCTATGGGCCACGGCCTTCTCTTTGACAGCTATTTCGTTAGCACTTTGTTCTCCTGATGCTGTCTTATCCCATAAAAAAGATTGAGAGCCGTCTTATCTCATAAAAAAACATAGCTCCCATCTTTATTTTTATTATCATATCTAACCAATTGTGCCTATAAGTAGGGCCTTAAAGCATTTCAGTACATCATACAAATATTAAATTTGGCCGCTTCATTTGTCGAAAGGTTAGCGACTAGCATACACGCCTAATGTCAACGGCTTAAGGGTTCGATTCTCAAAGAGGATAGACATTTACGTAGACTTGGGAGTTCACCAGTAAGAGTAACGTATGTGTTTTATAGAATAGCTATAAAACACATACGTTATAAAATAAACTAGCTAACCCAAGTTCGTCGGACTTCGTAGCGCCCGCACTTAGGGCTATGAAAAATAGATGTTGCCGATCCTCAGACCTACTCAATAAGCTCAAAAAATTTAATGAGAGTCGGTCAAGCCGTTTCGGAGGAGTACGGGAACGAACATTGTGACACGAGAATTTTATATATAAGATTTTGTCCAGTACCTTGAGGAGTCATAGAACAGGTAGGCCTGTTCGGCTCGCTACCTTATAATATAAATCTATTGGAGCTTAGGTAGCCTAGTGGTATATGCTTCGGACTTCCATTCGGAGTCCAGGTTCGAACCCCATGTACCAATGACTTTCTCTACCTTAAGTACATTTTCTAAATTATCTTAATAAAGGAAAACATCGTGAGGAAACCCGGAATTTGTGCCCGACATGACGATGGACTTGCCATCTTTCACATCAACGGATCTAATATCGTCGGATAATCGTGTGTGCACATACATATACAGAGGTAGGCAAAGGTACTCTGCCTACCCTTTCGGGAATGATATTTATTTATAACACAAATAGAATCAGACAAGAATCGAACTCACAATCTTCGTCATAAGTCATAGTCAAACAAATTTTGAATGTATCATAGTATTGTAACTATCGTTATTACAGAACGGATTCTCCGCTGGAGTCAATAGAAGCGCATATGATAGCGGATCGATCAGCGGAGGCGGAGGCGGCGGCTAAAGCGGAGGCGGCGGTGATAGCGCCGGCGGTAGCGGCGGGGCGGGGCGAGGTGGGGCGCCGTAGTCGCGGGTACGGGCGCGCGCGCAGACGCCGCTGCCGGTGCCGGCGCACGGGCCGACGGCGATCCGCGCTCATGGGTAACATGGTGTGTCCGCATCCACCGCTCACTTGTTCTCTTACGAATACATACATACACGCATACGATACTCGTATTTAAATTAAATAAGCACAGAGTAAAAATTAGATAAATTACAAAAAAATATATCTATATAACTCGTAACAGGATCTCAAACCGAAGACTAACAAAACCTATGTAAAATGTTATATAATTTTTGAGACCGTGTGTTCCGTTGCCCGTGTTCTAGTGAGATAAATATGTCGGTGAATAATATTTAAAAATGCCTTATTCCGATCGGTATGCCTACAAATCGTATCGGTATTATTCCTACAAAAGAATAAGGCAGTTGTTATCAGTGTAGTCAGAAATAAATTAAAATCTGTTGTTTTCAACACATAAGTCAAAATTTAATTAGAATAATAAATGTATCATTATAAAAATAATAACAATTCATTAAATTATAATTACTTTTTGCTTAAAATTGTTACCGACATGGATTATTTTGATTGTGTATAATTTTACTAATACATGACATATTATGTAGTTATTCGCATACCAATGAGATATACTTAATACAACCTCATTACTACATACAATATATTAAGAGCATTCGAGTATATTTTAAATCGTTTTTAAATATAATGTTTGTGCAATTGAGAATTTTATTTAAAATAAAAGATAGACTATGTAATAATAAATAACAAACAGCACCACCTAAAAGAAAAACTTTAAGATGTTTTTGAATAACCATAATGCAGTTTATGATAGTTTGAAACGTGACGTCATAATTGATTAGCCGTAGCGAGGACGTAGACGTGCGTAGCACGATGCTACGCAGCCTAACTTCTTAAGCGATGAATGCGTTACGAATTGAGTTGCGTGTATGTTTGTAGACCTTACATTCGTATAATTATTTTGAATTGAAAATATATACATACAATTTTAGTGATTTTTTTTAATCTCAATTTTAACGACTACATAAAAATCTCGATACTATATCCCAGAAGTTGATACGACTTCATTTTTACTTTGTTCGCAATATGTGATTGGTTTTTACTTAAGGATGGTCGGTAAACTTACTTAGTGCAATAGGATTAACGTTCTAACCTTACGTTGAAATCCATTTATTACATACTAGCTGTGCCCATGACTTTGTCCGCGATTTTACTTAATTTATTTATTTTATACATTTCTAAAATAAAAGTAGTCTACGCCGTACCCAATTACACTAGCTGTCTGCCAATGAGAATCCCGTCAATATCGGTCCAGTCGATACCAAACAGTCAGACAAATATTCTGAAAAATGTTCTTTTGGTATATATACCTTGTATATACATATACACTTAGTAAAAAGCGGTTATTTTAATATTACATACAGACACTCGAATTTTATTTATTTGTATAGATTTAGCAGTAAATATTCCTTACTGTTGAGAAATTAGTTTCTTTTTAAGATATAACATGAACATGAATATGGAAAACTTGTCGTATTAGTTATTTTCCCCGGCTTCGCCCGCGTTTCACAGTTAAGTTGTTGTAAAGCGGTAACATCGAGATTGAGACATTGCGACAAACACTCTCTCTTTCAAATTGGGCATTGGTCCAAAACAGATATAAAGTTTAATCAAAATTTATTCAGTAGTTTTGGAGTTTTTGTGATAGAATATTTTTTATAAATATAAACTATTGTAAAACGGTTGATTGAATTTATTTTGTTTGGCGGCACTAGCCGTGACAGAGAACAAGAGAGCGGGAACTAACCCTCATATTAACGCTTTGTGCATGTTTACTAATTACTTCACGTAACACTATCACTCATTAATACAGAATGTTCGTTTAAGTTAAAGAATTAAACTTGGAACAAAAAACATAAAAAAACAGACCAAGTGCGGAGTCAGATTCGCGCTCGAAGGGCTTTGTACTATTGTCGGTAAAATCGAAAAAAATATTATTTGTTGTATGAGAGCTCTCTTGCTTTTTGGTATTTGTTGTTATAGCTACAACAGAAATACATCATCTTTGAAAGTTTCAACTGTCTAGCTATCGCGGTTCTTGAGATTTTGCCTGGTACAAACATACCGACAGAATTTTAGTAATTTTAGTATAATAATTATATGAAATGATACAGCTAAGAAACACAGTGGTCCAATATCTGATTTCAGACTCCATACTCGCTACTAAAAAATAATACTAGCCAAAGTTACCTATTCTGAAGTCAAGTTTTATCAGTAGTATATACATCAATCAACATTGGACTCTATTATAATAATCTATAAAAAATATGTTATCTCCTTATCCCCTAAAGGGGAGGCAGAGTTACATGTACACCCACGATTAGCCAGCGATATTAGGTCCCATGTGAATGGTGGCAAGTCCATCACCATATCAAACACAAATCCCGGGTTTCCTCACTGTAAGAGCATTTAGAAAATATACTTGAGTTAGTACAACTCATAGACACATGGTGGGGTTCGAAATGGGAGTCTGAATCGCGAAACACAAGGCCACTGAGGCTCTATTCATTTTTTTACTAATCCGACTTGATAAAGCAGAGTTTCAAATTTTTTCCATATTATTGTACCAGTTTGTTTAAATACATATCTTTTTTGTATTTGAATCTTTTATATACTTTACTAGCTGTGCCCGCGACTTCGTCCGCGTTTTAATTAAATATATTAATTTATTTTATACATTTCCAAAATGAAAATCTAAAATAAAAATATCCTAAGCCGTTCGTTGATACGTTAGTTGTATTCCAGTCAAAGTCCCGGCCAAATCGGTCCAGCGGTTTCAGAGATTAGAGGATACAAACAGACAGACTAAAATACCATTTAGTGAATAGCGGTTATTTTAATATCACACACAGACACTACAATTTTATTTATTTGTATAGATTATTACGTCGCCTTTACTAAAACACTAGATAAGTTACCTATTTGTATGATAAGTTTCCAATATTTGCGCTCGACAATAACACATTTGATTTAGGCGGAATCGTGGAAGATTTTTAATTGATAACACAGAAACCCGATAAGTTTAGGGTCAGCTGGTGCCCATGACATGGAACGAATGTTATGGTTATAAATTAGAGTATATTATTATTGTCGCCTCTGTGCTCAAGTGTAGCCGTGTCTGTATTTGCGCAAGATCCCAGGTTTGATTTCTGACTAGAGCAACTAGTTTTATGAGTTGTTTCAGTTTATCTGAACTGTATAACGTTGTCTGGCGTTGGATTTGTGTCCAATATAACGATAGGCTTGCCATCTGTCACATTATGGGACCTAATAACGTCGGCTAATCGTGGGTGCACAAGTGCATACTTCTGCCTACTCTTTCGGGGATTATCGATGCTCACAAGTATCGTATGATGGTCTAGGTAAATAAAGTTGTCCGAATCTGAATCTGACGGCAAATATTCTGTTGACAGCAGAGGCGACTGAACAACGCCGGAAAAAATCCATTACTGAGATTTCGCTGTTTATCTGTCTGTCTATCACCAGGCTGTATCTCGTACACCGTGCTAGCTTGGCAATTTTAATAGATGACGTATTTCTGTTGCCGCTATAACAACAAATACTAAAACCGTACAAAAAAATTTTTTGCCGTTTTTATTGTTAATGGTATGGAACCCTTCGTGCGCGACTTCAACTCGCTCTTGGCCGGTTTTTATTATAATCATTTTTCAATCACATTTGCATAAATCACGGATCCATTTACTTAAAACAAAATATGTTAGTTCATTAACATAGAATAAGATATTTGAATTGTAATCGACAAGTTAAAACATAAAATGGGTACATTAATTAATTTATTTTGCAAACATGCAAAATATCACATCTGACTTTAACTACACACTCGGATCATAGAATAATTTCGGCTTGTTTTCGCCCATGATCAGACTATATATGGTGATTTATACTAAATACTGGTTAACTGGGACACTACATAATGATATGTATCTACTGGTGCGGAGGATAGGGTAGCCGGTAGGCTTGCTCATACGGTCTAACAGCCAGACCACAGACAATGACGCACTTATATCTATGATGTCTACAGGCCACAGCTGTCTCTTACCATCAGGAAGCGTGTGCTTGTTTGTCTTATAAAAAATAAATATTACTGGACAAATCACACAAATTAATCTAATCCCTAAGTAATCAAATTAAATACTTTGTGGTATGGGTGTTACACAACGATATTAATACATAGAAATAGTTAAATAAATACGAGAATAAATTTTAATAATCTATGTTCATCACACAAATGTCTGTCCCCATCGGGAAGTGAACCCGAGCCTCGCTATTAGTCGATGCGGTTAGGCGTGTACGCTAGACACTGATCCCATAACGAAAAAATAATAATAACAATAAGTTCCTGAAGAAGAGAGCATAGGTTAACTGGGTCACTCCCGACAAGACTACTGGTGATAGAGTTCAACTCGCCCGGGTAGCCACCACCGTCTTATCTATTCCTGCCACAACAATATCGGGTTCCGGTCCAAATGATACCCGGTACACTTGCACATCAGACCCAACAGCCCGACTACAAGACAGGGACCCAACCATTACCATGAGGAGAGCCGTATTATTTATTCACTGTCTTACCCCAAAAAAAAAAAGATTGACAATTAAAATTACACATATTTTTTATTTACAGGACACCATAAGAAGTGTAGAGCGCGCTGCTCCCGTACTCGGAACCGTGTCGCCTCTATTGACTTGGGGAAGAACTCTCAACACTGATTATCCGAATTTTAATAAAGACCGATACGCCTACATTGCGGTCTATACGTAAAAACTCCACGACGAAGTGGTGAAGGCACGTTTAGGGGATTTTCACCCATAGTTATATTAGGAAAAGACATTCCAATCTTGGCATTTAAATTTTCAGAAATAAATTTATAATTTTTACGTGCGTTTAGGATGTTTTGTTAGCTTAATTGTGTTCCAATTATTTAAACTTTATGCCAGTAACAAAACATTTAGACAATTAACAGAGATATTAATTACACCAATGTATCAATAAAAATTTGTTCAAATATAAATAAATATTTGTAAATCAAATCATTTTATATATTATTTTAAAACACGGTCAATTGAAAATGTATAAAAGCATAATTTATTTAATACAAGAATAAAATACACTGTCTTAAATGTACCGTAATAAAATATACAAGTAATAAATATATCTGTATTTTTAAGTTATATCTATAACAACTACAATATAAGTTCAAAGATCTCTAAAGAAACTGTGATAATTCCAATTGATAAAAGTAATAATAACTTATATTCATATAGTTGTACACTTAGAGTTATTGCAATGCCATACTTGTATTTTTATAAGATGTAGATATTATGTTTAAAGTAAAAATAAAAAGGGACTGATTAAATGGATGCTGTATTGTTTTAGCTTTATTTTGTAATCTTACTGTCTCGGCTTTTGAGGTTCCGTACCCACAGAGTGAAAGTTACTAAAACTCCACTGTCCATTTATCTATTTATTGGTCTGTAGGCTATCTGTCACCATCTAGAAAGTTGAAATTTTCACAGATAATGAAAATGATAAATTGAAAATTATTTACTTTCAAAATATGTGGTGTAAAAGTTGTTAAAATAGAGTATTTAATTATTCCAACGTATTCTACCACTCTACATATAGATGCTCCCATTCAAACAAATGTGATTATTATTTACCTTTTTTACAGAGAATGTTATGTAACTTTTTATTTATCATTGACCTTTTTCAATGTAAATTTGTCAACATAAAGTTACATATACTTAACTCTAATGAAAATTGATGATAAATCTTTACTGGTTTATAAGTCATTAGCATGTGCAAACTTGAAGATTTAATTTATTATTTATTCTACAAAAAAATTCCTCAAAATCCTATAGTAGAGCATCTTCATATGTCGTTTCTTTGGAAGTCCCTGAATATGAGAATATTATTTTTTAACACATTTCGAATTTTTCTTTTTAATTTTATCATACATTAGGTATATTTTCACATTACATTTCAATCTATTCACAAAGGGGCCTATTCATTCTGAGATCTACAAGATATTTTCATCAGGATTGGTTTAGTTGTTTAAGTACAAATCCTATAAAAACATGAACAAACAACACATTTCAATTTTCACATTAAAATTTTGCACAAATATTTTTTTTTATTTGAGTTTAAATAATAACTCCATATTGATAATATGATTTTATATCAATGATAATCTTTCAAATTTAAATTAAAACTTAAGAACAAAAATTAATACTTTTATATTACACTTTCATTGGGTGGTCCATTTCATTCTTTTGCTTCACTTTTCATAACTGTTTTCTCTTCTTTTATAAAATATTTACTATAAAATATATATTTCAAAACCAAGATAGTGACAACCACCAAAACTAGTCATAGGGGCACTTTATCATCATCACTTTTATTAGAGTCTGTTTCATTATTTTTTCCACTTTCATCTTTTAATGGTAATATTTGAAATTTCATTGCACTTCCTTTGCTTCTCTTTTGAACTATTTTGCCGCTAGTTTTAAGGTTGCTTTCTATTATTGAATATATTCTCTCCTGAAATCAATAATATAACATATTATATAACTGTTTGCTTGAAATAACCTTTGTATATGATATCAAGCAAACATGGACATCAAACAAGTTCTTGTGTGATACTAAAAATAGAAGAAATAACTTCAAAATATGGACATAATAAGTAAAGAGAAAAAAATAATCTTGGCTTTATTTTTAGACAACTATTTGAAGTAAATTGGCTTTTAATTATTTATTTATTTACTTAGCTAATTGTCATTATTATTTGTCATATTTAGCTTGGTTGCCAAACTTTGCCAAAATTTCACTTCCTGAAGCAGTGGTCCCTGTGAAATATGATTTAGAAGTTTTCAAGGCTAGGGTTTTTTTTTATAGTATAAGACAGCAAACAGGCACACAGGTCTCCTGATGGTAAGAGACAACTGTGGCCTATAGACATCATAGATGTTGTAGGTGCGCCGCTGCCCTGTGGTCGGGCTGTTAGACCTTAAGTGCAAATCTACCAGCTACCTTACCCTCCGGACCAGAACACGACAATGTCATTATGGCGGCAGGAATAGGTAAGGCGGTGGATCCCTACCCGGGCGAG